>JAQIXW010000063.1:0-60930 GCA_034700685.1 Willowsia buskii | reverse complement strand
AGAGTAAATCTGTCCTAGGGAAAAATTGTCCTAGAGAAAGAATGACCGGGGGAAAAGTGTCCGGGGAAAAAAGTGTAATGGAAGGATAGTCCGGAACCCTTTCTGCACAAGCTTATCCTTCATCCTACCAATATAAAGTTTATAATTACTTGCAATACATTTATGGAGGAATTTGTAAGTACTAAATTTAGTAATGGGAGCAGAGGATAAAATTCATTTTCATGCATTTTGCTGTTATTTGTCAACTAATTATGAGTAGGAGAACCTGCAAAAAAGCTTCTGCTTATCACACCATACTTTAATCTGAGATATTATCAATTAGTGTTTGGTAATCCTTCAAATTATTTTTATATCCATTAGTGGATGAAACGCCTTGTGCGTTATCGGATTACATCTTTCCGTTTATTACATTCAATGAGAATTGCATAAAACATAATTAGCTTTGAAATTCACGTAAAAGGAAAATTTTAATTCAGATAAGAAATTTCAATCATTACTAACTTTTGTTTACTCAGCGGTCATTTAGCGTAACAAGTGACTCTGCATCTAAGTTCACAGTGATAAAAGATCCTTTAAATAAAACATATTTGGTTTTGAAATTCAGCAAAATTTGAATTCATTTCAAAAATTGAATTATTATTAAGTTTTGTTTATTAAGGTCTTCTTAAACACGGCAAATCAATTATCTTCCAAAAAGTGACTTCCTCTTGTTAAAAGAAAGTCCGTTCGACTCAGTTGTTTGTTCGAAGTAAAGAAAAGTAAAAGCATTTTGTTTTCTTGTTGTTGTTGCTAGTTGCATTCCTTCCACACATTCTAAAGTTAACTAGATGATGTGATGAGAAGCCAAAAGTAAACAAGAACTACCAGCAAAACAAGAGTAGTCCATACTCTTAGCATCTTATCCCGTATGCATTTCTCGTTGCACCCATTACTAAAATCCCGAAATAAAAACTTACAAGCTGTACCAAAAGACTGCTGCTGTGGTGCTTATGTCAAAATAACATTTGTTCTCCACACGACTCAGGAGCGCCTTTGTTTTCTCCAATAAATCTCTTCCAACTAAAATGAATACAAACCGTATTTTTTTAAATGTATCACCAACTAACAAATAAGGCCCTCTTAAATAAATGCACAGGCCTGTCTACCGTAAATACCCGGTTTGAATACACCCCTTCCATAATACTGATATTTACGGACATGAACAAATATACTCTACATTTTGACGTTCAATATTCTCCATCCAGCTAGAATATATATTTTGGCTGCTTTAAAGTCTACACAGTCCACAGAACTAGCAAGTGGCATAGTACATGAAACCTCACTTTCCTCAAGAGAGGGTGGAAAATAGGGGAGGATTTTTTCGGGTTTTTCTTTTCACGAAAAGCAAGAACGACTCCCTCGCTGGTAATATTGCTGTACCAGCAGCAGCACACAGAAACACACAATTTTGGAGGAGAATGGAGAACTGAAATGCTGGGTGTTCTATCCAACCCATATTGGATCAAGGCCGTGCTACATTTTCCGGAGTAGATAAAAGCCATGCATCGCCACCCTTTTCCGTCTCAACTTATAGATTTCATAACTACCTTACATGCTTCTATCTTATCAAATATTTTATAGCATGCAGGCATAATATTCTGACATAAGTATGTACGTTTACTTCGTTTTCTCCTCTTTCTACTCCACCAGCTTTCCAATCATCCATTCATAGAAAAATTTGTAGAAATGCTGGTGGTAGTCACTATATTGAGTGGAAAGCATCCCTCAGGGACGCATTTTACAAGGTGATTTGACTACATCTTTTCATACTTTCTTTTCTTTCGACAATGACGAATGCTCTTCTTAAGATCGCTTTTCTTTTTGCTTTCCTACATGATGTTTTTCTTTTCTTCCAACTACCACCCTCTTCTATCCCCACTCCAGAAATTTGTTTCAGTTTGCCTTTAAAGCGTAAAAGCATGTAGTTGCTGAGCTCGTATTATGCAATCTATAATTCAGAGGACAGCATTGTCCTTGTAATTCATAAAAGACTTTATTATCTGCAGCACAAAGAAGGGTGGCCGGAGAATTTTCATCCCTCCACTCTTATTAGTCGATGCTTTAACTCAATTGAAAACTTTTTGGGCACGAGTTGGCTTCACAATCTAAAAAACGATGATAACGATAAAAGCTTAGACCGAATTCCAGAGAAAAATACAATATGATAAAAGCACGTTGGAATGTCACGTCTGTGAAACCGAGTTTCCGGAGATTTTGTGAAATGCGATTAGAGTTGAAACGGAAGTGTGGTAACTACAAGGTTCCAAATACAATTCGGAAGGGGACAACTTTCAGTATGGCAAGTCGATCTGATATGATCGCAATAGAAAAAATATTCTGTCGTAAAGAAATGCTATGGATTCTCTCAAAAGTTGACATCCCTTTGCCTGTTTTCTCGCTTTCTCTCTCTATTTCTGGGGAATACCAGTTTAGTTGCATAGGTTGAGTTGCTACGATTCTACTGGCACAACTGCTGCTCACCACTTCGTTTGTACTTATTTTAAGAGAACAGAACTACACTAAATTTTATAAAGTCCAAGACCAACAGTTTTTGAACAGACATTAACACTTGCCTAAATCCCTATTATTTACACATATCTGCTTAAAATAGTACTTTATATTATAACAATATTTCATTGAATAGGTTAAGAAACAAATGAATTGTAAATTTCCTCTTTATGTATTCATTGATTTTAATTTTGTATGCCACTAAATGATCCAATACATTTGAATTTTAAACCATAAACAATCTTTCAATGGTCGTAGCATTTGTACTAACCAGAGAATACAGAGCAAACCTTACATCTTAAACTATTAAGGAGTCAACATTTTGCAAAGAAGAAAAATTTGACGTTGATATTGACTAATTTGAGAATGATATAAAATTTAATCGGAACTAATGGAGAAAGTTGTGTTGTTTCAAAATGTTTCAAAATTCGTGTTATAATGCAAGAATTCAGAATGAGTCAACAAAACAAAATATTTATATTTATGATATTTGTGCGTTTTTTAAAGTTCATGTCCAATATCAATAGCTGGAAGGATAAATGCGTATTATGATGTTTCAAAATAAACCGCCCGCGTCATCTATGATGCTGCTATGAAACCACTTTGAGATTGCGATACAACAAAGGAAAACGCTCTCATTGCCATCGTTTATGATTCTTCATGTGCAAACGTTAGAAATGATTCAATTTTGAAATATGTTTCTGATTTCAGTTCCAGAAAATAAACCATTTTAACTTTAGAATCATGAACAATGAGTTCATGTGTTCCGTATGTATCGGTATGGCTCTGTAAAAAAGGTTTCCTACTTGCCTGTGTATACTTTAGGGAGAAGACATGAGCTCTTAATTTTGAGAGAAACTTGTGACCTTGTTCATTGTATATTGTAAGTATTGAATACTGTGGCACGGTTGGCATACATTCTTACATTTAGTTATCATTTAGCGATAAAACTCAAAAAACTAAAAGGTGGGGTTTTTATGTATCCCCAGAAAATGCATACAGTCAAACGGAGACGAAAAATGTACTTTCTGTTTTCTCTGTCACTTTGATTTCCGTACAGCATGAAGAGTTCATATGAGTACCGAATGTGTGTATTTTTCTGTGTATTATGATAGACTATAAATGAAGTTCTGCATAGCATATTAAGGCATATCCATCTTGTACCACTGGACACTCAAAAATATGTACGAATATTATAAATGCCTTTGATATTCAGCTAAAAAATAAATTTTAAGAAGTCTAAATGTATTTGTGAGACTACATAAATCAATCGTAATTTTGGTTTTGTTGAGTTAGCTCTCATTCAGGCCTGGAATTTCTAAATGTGCTTCCTTTATTTAATTATCGTGCAAGAATCTGCTGCTATGTATTGTCAATGTAACATTTTCTCTTAACTTTCTAACTTTCTAGAGTAGATAAAAGCAATGCATCGCCCTGTTTTTGATAACGTTATCAGACGAATACAAGAAATTACTGGCCTTTGTTGTTTATATATTGAATGATGTTTTATGTTTATGAGCGTCTTAATCCAACCTGCAAACTATTAGCGTATCAGCAGAAGAGGATTTGATTGACCAGTTTTGAACAAAGGACGATTAATTACACCAGCTTTTCATAGATTCTTTGGTATTTTGCCAGAATATACATAGATATAGCAGCATATCTAGCACTAAATACGCATTGCGTACCACTTCAGACTTGGAATAATATGTGAGCCATGTAAAGAAATACACAAAAAAACTACAAGTAATATTCCCATTTTTTTGAAGGTTGGCCACATGGATGTGTCCAGATAGCAACATAGAAACATACGATCATGAGTCATTATCCCACCCAGAAACTTAAACGGAGAAAGTCTATCGTCACGGGAATGATATTGGTTACAAAGCTATCACCATTTGTACAAATAATGCATGCTCATTCTACTATTGGCTGTGCACAGTAGAACATTGACAAGTGAAAATGTAGCTATTAAATAATTTGCTTTTTCCAGAGCACATTTGCGGGCTAGATGTTGCTGATGACTTTGAAGTCGGTAAATCCAAAATTGCTGCAGTTTAGAATCCATCCCCACGAGATCTACTAGAGATTCAGAGATTTTGTCGCCAAGATAAGATCATGTGCCTATTTTACTCTGCAGGACGGATGAATATCAGGAGGATAAGGAGAAGCGGCCCAGTTTAGAAATTTTTTGTTTAAAAATTCACCATAACTCTAGTTACAATTTATAATACAGAGTTTAAAAAATTGACAGCTACCGGCACCCTTACATCAAATTTTTGGGTGACCAAAATGTTAACATGCGTTTTAGTTGATATTTTTCCCGATATAAAAGACTGCATGAAGATCTCATGAAGACAATGTATCAAAAAAGTTAATAGTTAAAATAAGAGCGTGTAATCGTAAAGATGTGTGTTGATTGACTCAAGTTTATTTTCGGTTACGTAGATATTTGCTGACATGTTTGAAATATCCATGCCATTATATTTCAGTCCCGATTAATCCATTTAAACCTAAAATTATTTTAGATTGTAGAGTTTTAAACTTTTTTGAAAGCAGTGACTAATGGTTTTAATTTGACGAGCTAGATAGCTACTCTGACTGCGTGGTTTCGTGTACTAAAAAATATAAGGTACTTCATGTTAAGATATGAGTAATATTTGCTTACATGTTTTGAAAATCCATTCCATTATATTTTAGATGCAAATTAATTCATTTAGGCTTCCAAATAAACAAATCAACGGGAACACTTAAGATTGTAAACATAGTAAACTTAATAAAACAACTGGCTAAATTTTATGCGTAAATTCGACGACAAATAAGATTTCTCCCAGGTATTCAGGGTACAACTGACGGCAGATTCCACGGTTGTATTCAAATCGAATTGACAGATCTGCAAAATCAGACAGCTAAGATATTTCAATGACTGCATGTATTTTATGATACTTATTTATCGGCAGTGGCGGCACCTTCACTAGAAATTACGTACGTTCAAGGAACACTAAAATAATTTCCCAGCTTATTGTAAAATATGACAAATTCAAAAAACACAATTCAAAATTCTGAGCTTAGAAGGACTACAACCTATAAGACACACTTTCACGAGGAATAAAAAACGTCTAACGAAATAACAAGAGACATGAAAGATTTTTTTCCAGGAATCAACCAAGCACCAAAAGACACATAAATTCCACCATATACACTTTTTACATGAGACAGAATTATTTTCGGACAATATTTACTCGCTTTTCACACGAACTAATAAACAAAACTTGAACACAAACATTCACTCTTTCTTTTTGGAACAGTGTTCCAAGCCGATAATGAGTTTGGACGTGACCACCACCGTCAAAGCCGAGCTTTTCCAATGAACATTTCCAAGTTGGCAGTGGCGAGTGGTGGACATAAAGAGGATTAATGTGAGGTGCTCCTTTGTCTGTGTAATAAAACAGGGCTTTAGAGTATTTTCTTGTTTTCTCCACAAAATTACTATGCAATCACCTCATGATACACTGTCTTGAGGAGAAAATATTTTCAGAGAGAATAAAACAATATTTTGTTGGGGTCCGTCCTCGAGAGCGACAAAAAGTGAACTGAGAAAGTGTCGGGGACGAGGAGAGGAAAAAGCTACCCGTTCACAAATATGAACACGAGCAGTGCATGGTTTTATGGTTGTTGGGGCTAAGCCCCCTACAAATGGTAGCAAAGCCTTTTTATTACGTGAGCGGGTGGTGGTGTGTGGTTTTATGTTGGGGCTGTGATCCGACTGTGTCTATTGCACTCTCTGTATTTCAAAGACAGCAGCAGACAGAATGTTTCATGGACTTTTTCGTACCTTCATTATTTGTACATATGTAGCTTTCGATTTTCTGTCATCGTAAAAAATTTGTTTCACTTTCATCAAAATTTGTAGAACGATAGATCTGGAAACTTGAACTATAGCTAAAAGCTGGATTTGATATACAATATTTTGTATTCTGTTTTTTTTTCAGAGATATTGATTGACAGACTATTTTATATAAAAAAATATACAGTTTTTTTTGCTTCCTGTTGATTCAAAATAAATGAAATTCTATTAAAATTCAAACTTTTTATCATGTCGCACGCGGCATTTAAATTCAGATGGTGTAAATCTATAATATTCACGCTGATTGGATGTAAGATGCATGTGTGTAGCTTTAAAGACAATTATGACATGCATTTTATGGATTTCCCTATGAAACTTTTTACTACCTGGCTATAAATTTAGTGCTTTTGTTCGTCTGATATTGTGTCTTTTTCCAAGTAAAAATTCCATCATCATCACACCAGAGTAAAATGTTTCGAAGTGAAAGTAAAGCTTGTATTGAGGAAACATGTTATAGCGGCTTCTGTACAAAATTTGTTTTTATTTTGCCAGTTTGAATATTCCACAGGAGAAAGTTTTATGACATGCATACATGTTCGTTAAAAATTTGAAGGAAATTATTTGCCGAGCTAGCCGTGAAAGGTGAAAGCGATACCGATTGCCTAATGAACGCATTTCGTGTTTACGGCCTTTGGTCCCGCCACTTCATTTGCCTATGCATGTGTATCGTTAAAATGCCTACCAGACATTTATACAAGCAATATTTAAGCCATTTCCAAATCCCACGGATAAACCTGTAACGTAAATATTTGCAGGTATGTCTGTCTATGCTTTGGTCAGTTTGCAAAATCGTCAACATTGCCGGGTCCGTGTCATGTCGTTTTAGCTGAATGCCATTTCTCGGAAATTTTTCTCCTATGTTTAATGAATCTAGTCTTTGATGTGTACCCACCTGTATAGGTAGATATGCTTTAAGCATTACCAGCTGTATATATTTTGGAATTTTCAGGCGGTCTTAGCATTAATATTTTTCTACAGACTGGTCATCAATACAGCTCCACTTCCGACTCACGTACATGCAATCAATCAATGTTGTGTATACTTTTCTCTTTTGTATACAAAGTAGCTTTTGAAAGTTAAGAGAGACAAGCTGTCTTTCTCTTTGGCGACAGATGAGTTTTCTCGAAACTTAGCTTAAAACTTCACTTTTCCTTTGCATACGACAAAACTTTATAAAAAAATATGGATTGCATTCGAAATGAAAAGTGTGCATAGACCGGTGAGTAGGGAAAGACGGGTAGACCATAGACTGGTCGAATGCGTTGTATATTTTACATATCTAAATATTATTCAACGGTAGGTAGTCGGCATATGTTGTGTGATGGTCAGAAATGTGAGCTTAAACAAACGAGACAGAGAGAAAGGGGGCTCATTTAGCTCTAATGGAATAATGAGTATTTACGATACATTTTCTGACTGGACTTTCCTTCACATGCTGTTCAGTATTTAGTTTGAAATGAAATGTATGTGGTTTCCCTGTCACAGCTCCCTGCTTACTCAGCAAAAACATATAGCTACATAGACACGAGCCTAGTTTCTAAAGTAGAAAAGATTGAATAAATGTGAGTGAGTTGAGTGAGCGCCTTAAAATGTATATCATGATGAATTGGTAACGGAGTTCCTCTGATGACTCATCATACTATTCTTACGTTTTCCTTTATTTAACACCGAAAAAAATATTTTTGAGAGCTCTATGAAAAGAGAATCTTCCCTTTTATCTGTTCTATATTTCCCGAATGAAATACAGTTATATTTCTACAAACCCTCCAGCCTCCGAAAACACATCTTACAAACTTTTAAAACATAAACAGAGCAACATGAACGTATTAAACTTGCTAATAGGAGCAGAGAGGGTAGAATTTATTTTCATCTGTTTTGCTGCTATTTATCAAACAGAAAGATGCTGCAAAAAATATAATGATTATCATATCGTATTCGAAAATGAAATCCTACCTCAATTGTTTCTGTGTTCTAGTGCGCGTAGTTTTTACAACTAATTTTCACTGATGAAGTTCCTTACTTATTCATTCTAATCCTTAATCATTATCCAGTGCCCCGATGATTTCTCGATTGAATTATCTTCATGCATCTAGATACACAATATACCAAAGACCACGTAATAAATTATAATTGACTTCGAAATTTAGCAAAATCTGAATTTTACTAATAAATTCAATCGTAATTAATTTTTGTTTACCTAGCTGTCCTTAAATTCAAATAAAATTTTTCTGTATCTATTAACATGATCAAATAGCTGTCAATTTTTGTGAAACATCTAACTTCGCATAGCATTGCGAGCAGAGGGTAAAATTCATTTTCATATATTTTGCTGTTAATTGTCAAATTGTAAGAAGCTGCCAAAAAGCTTGTGCATATCACATCATTCTCTATACTGAGATCCTACCTATTAGTGTCTGATATTTCATCAAATTATTTCGGAGTCCATTTGCGTGATTAAATGCCACGTGCATCTCCATGATATACCATACTCAAGCCCACAGTGAATACCACTTGGATAAAGCATTATTGGCATTGAAATTCAACTAAATGTAAAATTTAAATTTATATAAAAAATTCAATCACTATTAACTTTTGTTGAATAAGCTGTCATTTTGTGTGAGCGGATTCTTATCTATTGGGAATGAGCTTTCTCTTTTTCAATGAATGTCTGTTTGACATAGTTGTTCGTAGACAGCAAAGTAAAGTGAAAGCACTCTTTTTTTCTTCTTACAGTTGCATTCCTTCAACCAAACTCTAAAGTCAACTAGATGAGAAGCCAAAAATAAACAAGAACTAAAACAAAACAAGAATAACCCATACTCCCACTATTGCCTTATCCCGTATGCATTTCTCGTTGCACCCATTACTAAAATCCCGAAATAAAAACTTACAAGTTGCACCAAAAGACTGCTGCTGTGGTGCTTATATCAGAATAACATTTGTTCTCCACAAGACTCAGGAGCGCCTTTGTTTTCTCCGATAAATCTCTTCTAACTAAAATGAATACAAACCGTAAGTTTAAAAAATATTTCAACGTTCTATAATCTAGCTCCTCTCAAATAAATGCACATTTCTGTTTTCCGTAAATACTTGTTTTCCATACATCGCTGCAATTATATTGAAATTTACTAACAAGGAAAATATTCTCTACATTTTGACGCTCAATGTTCTCCATCCAGGATATATTCTCCTGAACTGCTTTTGAGTCGACAGTGTGCAGAGTTTTCCATGAAGTAGCAAGTGGCACAGAACATGAAACCTCACTTTCCTCAAGAGAGGGTTAAAGATAGGGGAGGATTTTGTTGGGTTTTCTCTTTTTAGGAACGACTCCCTCGCTGGTAATATGGCTGTACCAGCAGCAGCACACAGAAGTACACGCACAAATTTGGAAGAACGGGGAACAGAAATGCTGGGTGTTCTATCCAACCCATATTGATCAAGGCCGAGCAGCATTTTCCAGAGTAGATAAAAGCCATGCATCGCCACCCTTTTCCGTCTCAACTTATAGATATCATAACTACCTTATATGCTTCTATCTTATCAAATATTTTATAGCATGCAGGCATAATATTCTGACATAAGTATGTACGTTTACTTCGTTTTCTCCTCTTTCTACTCCACCAGCTTTCCAATCATCCATTCATAGAAAAATTTGTAGAAATGCTGGTGGTAGCTTTTATATTGAGTGGAAAGCATCCCTCAGAGACGCATTTTACAAGGTGATTTGACTACATCTTTCCATACTTTCTTTTCTTTCGACAATGACGAATGCTCTTCTTAAGATCGCTTTTCCCTTTACTTCCTTACGTGTTATTTTCCTTTTCATCCAACTTCCACCCTCTTCTACCCCTACTCCAAATATTTGTTTCCGTTTGCCTTGCAAGCGTAAATGCATGTAGTTTAAAGGAAGCTTGTAGTTTTATGCAATCTATAATTCAGAAGACGATATTGTCTTTGTAATTCATAAAAGACATTATTATCTGTAGTCGAACGAAGGGTGGTTGGAGAATTTTCATCCCTCGACTCTTATTAGTCGATGCTCCAACTCTATTGAAAACTTTTTGAGCACGAGTTGGCTTCATAATCTAAAAAAACGATGACAACGACGAAAACTTAGACCGAATTACAGAGAAAAATACCATACAATAAGAGCACTTTGGAATATCACATATATGAAACCGAGTTTCTGGAGATTTTGTGAAATGCGATTAGAGTTGAAGCGGAAGTGTGCTGCAGATGAAATGAAGATCTGAAGGCAATTGGAGAGGGGACAATTTACAGTATGGTAGTTGGGTGTGATGATAGAAAATAATTTCATGTCGCGGAGAAATGCTACGAATCCTCTCAAAAGTTGACATCCTTTCCGGTTTCCTATTTCTCACTTTCTTTTTTTGATAAATGCCAGACTGGTTTCATGGGTTGGGTTGCTACATTTCTACTGTAAATACGACTGCTGCTTACCACCTCATTTTCCCTCATTTCAAGAATACTGAATTTCAATTGAGTGCAAGGCCAAAAATCTAAATACAGGAATGAATGAATATTTAGCTCTTGCTCTTGTATGCCAACACCAGCATTATATCAGAAAACATTAATAATGAAATGGTGGTTAACAGAGAAAGATAATTTGATTATATTATTCCCTGCTATATATTATCCATAATGCCTTTAATTTTATTTGTCTCTAGAAAATCCGTCTAGCTCTTATTAGATGAATATCGGTATATGTAATATCATATCATCACTAGATGCCAAAACACACATTGCAAAAAATTGGCTACATCCCTCTTTATTATATATCTGCTTAAAATAGTGTTTTGAAATATTACAATATTTCATTGATAAGGTTAAAAGCAAATGTAATTTTCTCCATAATATCCTCATTATGATTTTAATTTGGTACGCCACGAAATAAACAGGTAAATTTCAATTTTAAAACATAAGCAATCCTTCAAAGGTCAGCGTATTTGTTCACGCCAACACATACACTAATAAATTCTTCGTAAATGAAGTAGCCAATACTGTTGTTTTTTAGTTTCGTAAAACTCGAAGGAAAGTTGACGTTGATTTATGACTGGTGGTAGATTGCTTTATACTTTAATCGGAAGTAATGGAGAAAGTTAAGTTGTTTCAATGTATCAGAATTCGATTTCATATGCTTGGGTGCATGATGACTTAAACAAACACAATATTTCTACTTATATATAAATAATGATAAACAGATAGGGACATATGAAAAACATTGATATTTCTACTTATAGTATTTGTGCGTATGTGGGTTATACTTTTAATTCATATCCAATATCCAATATCCATAGCTGAAAGGGTAAATGCATATTACGTTGTTTTAAAATAAACCGCCTGCGTCATCTATGGTGCTGTCACGAAACCACTTTCAGATTGTGAAACAACAAAGGAAAACGCTCTTTTTGTCATCGTTATGTTATTGAAAAAGTGTAAAAAATACCAAATTTTTCGTAGATTTTGTTTCTGAATGTATGACATTGGTAGGTGCGGGTTTGTAAGATTTGCAAAATAAAAGGACTGCATATTGTGGTATAGTTGGCATACAATCTTGGTCATACGTCGGAGAAAAGACCTGAAAAGGAGAAAGCGTGGCTTGCATAGCTGTCTTTTCTGCTTTTCGTGTTCCTCCAGGAAATACAAACTGGCAGATACAGACAAAAAATGTACTTTCTGTTTTCTCTGCCACTTGTTTGATTGCCGTACAGCATTTGGAATTCATATGAGTACCGAATATGTTTGTAGGTGTGTATCTGTAGATTATGATCGATTACAAATAAAGCTCTCCTGATGACTCATCTGGCTTTGCACCCATTTTGGCTTTATGCAATACCAACCTGACCAAACATTTACTTATGTTTTCTATGAAAGCCAGCTCGATTAGTAAGCAAGAAGGTCATCTGATGTTAAATAAGGCTGAATAACCGGGGAAAATATTATAATTGACGTTGGTACTCAACTAAAATTATCGAAATCATTTTTAAAACGAATATTATAAAATAATGCTGATAAAGAACAGATATACCAGTGATTGAACTCTACACTCTATATTATTTTGGCGTGAATGAAGTTATAATATTTATAATAACCTGCAATATTGGTTTCAAGCCACGGGCTTCTTGCGTGAAAATTAAAAGATATGACATGTACCTAATAATATATTTTAAAGATTTTGCTTCAGGGAGTCTCTAAAACCTCATAAATACTTGCACACGCATAAATTATCAAGGTTTAAATCATGATTTGGATTGCTACGACATATTACAATCAATTACAATTACTTATTTTCAATCTATCTGAGAACCTTGCTCAATTTTTTATCTTGAGTTTCACCACTTTGATTAAGGATGAATGCCCACTTCCAACAGAAATAGCATTCAATCATAATTTAAGAAAGTAACAGCCTGTAAATCTGTTCGTCTGAAAAAATCACCTTAACTCTTGTTTCAATTTATAATACAAAGTTTAAAAAATTGACAGCCACCTGCACCCTTACTTCAAATTTTGGGTAACCAAAATATTAACATGCGTTTTAGTTGATATTTTTCCCGATACAAAATACAGCATGAAGATCTCATGAATTCAATGTATCAAAAAAGTTAATTGTTAAAATGAGAGCGTGTGATTCCAAAGATGTGTGTTAATTAACTCAAGTTAGTTACGTAAATATTTGCTGACATGTTTGAAATATCCATACTATTATATTTCAGGGGCGATTAATTCATTTAGAATTGGAATTTATTTAACCATTTATTTTAAACGTTTTAAACTTTTTTGAAACCTTTTTTTGCTTTTTTAATTTGACGACGAAAGAAAGTTTCTTCGAGTAAATTAAACCCATTTGACAAAAGATCGCTGCATGGACTGCTTGGTTTTGTTTACAAGTAGACATAAGTTCATTTTAAGATATGAGTAATATTTGCTTACATGCTTTGAGTATCCATTCCGTTATATTTTAGATGCAAATAAATCCATTTAGGCTTACAAATAAACTAATCATCGGGAACATTTAAGATTGTAAACACAGTAAACTTTATAAAATAACTGGCTAAATTTTATGCATTAATTCGACAACAAATAAGGTTTCTCCAATGTACTTAGAACACAATTGAGGGCAGATTGGAACGGTGTATTCATGTTGAATTGGCAGATCTGCAAAATCAGACAGCGTAAGAGATTTCAATGACTGCATATGTGTTTTATGATACTTGTTTATCGGCAGTGGCGGTACCTTCACTAGAAATTACGTACGTTCAAGGAACACTAAAATATATTCCCAGCTTTTTGTAAAATATGACAAATTCAAAAAATACAATTCAAAATTCTGAGCCTAGAAGGACTACAACCTATAAGACGCACTTTCACGATAGAAATCATCGAACGAAAAATAAAAATTGGAACGATTTTTGTCCAGGAATCACCAAGCACCAAAAACACATAAATTCCACCGTATACACTTCTTTACTAGGAAAACAACAGAATTATTTCAGCCAATCTTTACTCACTTTTTACACGAACTAATAAACAAACTTGAACACAAACATTCACTCTTTCCTTTTGGAACAGTGTTTCAAGCCGATAATGAGTTTGGACGTGACCACCACCGTCAAAGGAGCTTTTCCAATGAACATTTCCTAGTTGGTAGTGGCGAGTGGTGGAAATAAAGAGGATTAATGGGAAAGCTAGATGAGAGCTTTGAGGTGCTCCTTTGTTTGCGTAATAAAACAGGGCTTTAGAGTATTCTCTTGTTTTCTCCTCAAAATTACCATGCATTCACCCCATCATACACTGTCTTGAGGAGAAAATTTTAGAGAGAGAAGAGAAAAAATATTTTGTTGGGGTCCGTCCGTCCTCGAGAGCGACAAAAAGTGAACTGAGAAAGTGTCGGGGACGAGGAGAGGAAAAAGTTACCCGTTCACAAATATGAACACGAGCAGTGCATGGGTTTATGGTTGTTGAGCTTACAATGGGAGTACATGGACTTGGGGTTGGCGGATTTGGATAATTCTTTTTTTGTTGAATAGAGCATAATCGAAAACCTCTAAATATAAAATTACAGATAGCAACTCTCAACTGTTTTGTTGCTACAGTTAAATTTGTAAATTATTCAAATCAGTGATGGGTATTATATGCCTGAATTACCATTATGGCACGAACCGAGCGCTGGTTCGCTTGACTTTGCTATGCTATGGTTCTGCGTGTTAATTATTGTTAATGCTGAACAGTAGTACCCATATTGATCGGAAACTATTCGGTACTAATTATTTGTGCTATATAGCACAAAAATTGATAGGAAACTATATTTTCGAAATTCGTCCAGTTGCTTTGAAAATTGGTATATAAATGCAATTTATCATGCCGAACATCAATTTGCATTAATTAAAGAGTAATCAATTAATATCTCTTCAACTAATACATATTAATGTTCGGTATGATAAATTACATAGGTATACCTATATTTAAAAGTAATTGGATGCATTCTAAAATTACAGTTTCCTTTTAATTTTTGTGCTATAGAGCACAAATATCAGATAGCATCTCATGCTATTAATGCAGATTAGTGTTCAGCATGATAAGTTACATGGGAATACTATTTTTCAAACTGATTGGTTGGATTTCGAAATTGTAGTTTCATATTTATTTTTAGCTACATAGCAAAAATATCAATTATTCACTTGGTGGGTGGGCCAGGAAAGTAGTTTTAATTGATATGTTGTTCAAATCTACTTATTTAAAACTGTTTGTTTCGGCTGCTTTACAATTTCAAAGCACCGGTTTTTGTTTACCCAACTCTGCTTTCTGCGCTTCCGCTTTAACATTACCGTAAATGGGAGATATAATTTTTAATATCTTCAAAACGGTTGAGAGTTGCTATCTGTAATTTTATATTTAGAGGTTTTTGATTATGCTCTATTCAACAAAAAAAGAATTATCCAAATCCGTCAACCCCAAGTCCATGTACTCCCATTGTAAGATTTTGCTTGCAGATATACTTAGGTAGGCATTTTTGTGTATACGTGCTTTACTGCAAACCAACATTTAGGTGAATGTGACGACAAACTTGATTATTTAAATTCGTCTCCATAGCGTATTTTAGACATGCATATGATAAAAAATTATAGATACTTTTGTGCAAAAAATGTGAACAAGAGTTGGTCAGGGTGGACGGGTTTCATCGTGGATGGTAAAAATGGTAAACGCTTACTTCGAAATCGCTATGCAGTAAAACAGGAGGTGATTGTATAAAACATTAAAAGCCACCTAATGATCTAACGAAACGTAAGAGCTTTTCATATAATGATATTTCCCCTTAGCAAAAACCCATGACTTTTTTAGACTGCGAGCAGTGTTTCATTTAGAGGACAAATATGTCATAACGGCAAAATGTTGTTGTTGTCAATGATATAAACAGTGTCATTAGTAGTGAAGATTACAGAAGATTAAGTCATTATATATTTTGATAATAGTGTACAATGCGTCATAATAACTACTACCCAAATTACAGGGTCAGCAATCCAACAGGTTGCAGTATTTATATTTTTACGGTAGTCTATGACTCATGTTTTGTTTTCTCGATCCCTGCAATATTGCATATTACTAGAGTACTGCAATATAATGAGTAATGCACCGAATTAAATTGCGCCGAGCATCAAATTCATTTTAGTAAAGCTTCTTTTCTACATTATTTAAATATTTAAAGTGGCAATTTCAAATATGTTGTAACTTTTCACTTATCGAAATTAACGAAAAGTCGTCAGTACTAGGTTAAGGTTTTTCTGTAGTTTATACGCCAAGTTCTTCTATCATAGGAGAAGTAGCATAAATACAATTGTATGATCAGATCAAAATCAAAAATACCTATGACTATTGTCTGCTGCTCCAAATGTCACTTCAAAGATACGACGTCAGTTGTATTCTACTTGTATTTAACTACCGTCATCATTAAATTATCATGAATCCAGCTATATGCTATTATGCTATATGGTATGCTACCAATCAAATATGATTTATTTTCTCACCAAGTAGGTACTAAAAGCACATATAAATACGCAAAAGGCACACGTTATGGCAAAGGAAAGAAGATAGAAGTTAAAAATTCACATTTATTTTCGGGCTTGACTTGTGAAATGAGCTTAAGATGTTTCTATCCAGCTAATGCTAGTACCCTTAGTTAGGTATATACGGTATATGGATCATGGAGTGGATCTATATTAGTTGCAGTATTAAGTAAGTATGTATTCATAAGAAGCTAAATTTTTCCATATATAGGACAGTGACATCGAACTGATTTGGTGAATATATCATGATGATAATAATACCAAAATCGGTAAAGCGAAACAATCCTGTTGACTAGTGTGGTTTTGTGCAGGAGAACTGGAGAAGAGCATAAATTAAAACCAAATATAAGTTTTTCCTCGACTTGTAGCAATGGAAGTTTACGCCCTTTACGATGAAACAGATTTGATTTGGGACGATAAAGTCCATTTTATGATCTATGAGACTTCAAATAGGTGTTCCATCATTAAATGGAGGTCTACGCTTAAGTTATTGAAGTACAAAATCAAAGATGTGTTGATCAAGTACATTGGACAGGAAAAATTTGATGCTCTTCAACATTCGTAAATCAATTAAATTGTTTTTTAAATGAGCATTTAGACAAATCTCCAGTATTATTTTAAAGGAAAATTTAAACTTTATAATTCGTTCCGTGAAAAATAAAATAGAATAGATAGCACATAATTATGCTATATTATACAATGCATTCGAAATATAAGACTTAAACATAATAAAAGTTCTCTACTGAAATACTTCCTTAAATTTCATTACAGGGACAAAATTCAGCTGGAAATACTCTATGTACGTGAGGAATCAAGCACCTTCAAATTGGCAATATCGTCGCAGTACCTGTCAGCTATTGCTGAAGAGAAAGCAGTCAACATGACAGTGAGTTTTGGTGTTGAGACGCTATCAATCAACTTGTCAGGTAAAAGATTTTAACTATAAACAAAAATCATTTCATGCGGACACCTAAAATGATAGTTTTTAGTAATTCATGTTGTACATATCTATTTTGTATTTCAGATGGCGACATTCAGCTAAGGCCAATTACAGACGAGGTAGAGGAAAATGGAATTGCGACTGCAACTGGAAATCATATTCAAAACCTGGTAAAGTGGTGGAATACACTCTACGAATTGTACGAGGCAGATTTAAAAATTGAGTTGACAGGGGAAGCTGTTGAGATTTCAGAATTAGATTAGGAACCTTTAAATTTTTTACGATTAATTAAGGATAGTACTAATTAATGGTGGTTTACTTGAAATTTTGAGTTATCAGTAGTAAAAATTGTGTGTTCTAAATTGTTAGCCATTAAATATGGTGCCCATTTTTGAACTGGAATGAACCCATCTATCTTGTCATCTTCTTTGGATTTAAAATTGCACTAAAAAGAGAAAACCTACTTGGTTCTGAAAAAAAATGGAAATATGAAGGGGCTTAAATATCTTGAATGAAAATACTAAAACAAAATTATGAGGATTTAATGTATAAAAGTAAAAAAGTAGGATAAAAGATGATACAATTTAAAAATAAAGTAAAACTGGCCTTTCATCATCAATATTGAGTCGTCAATCAAAAAAGATATAATTAACGTAATGGGGTTAAGCATTATAATTAAGAATTTTCGGAGTAATAAGTTTGAAATAGGAGCTAAAGTTATATACACAAAAGATAAAATTGGAATAAAAGAAGTATACAACAACATAATCATATAAATTTTCCAAGAAGCATTTCCGATCATTTATTTATGAGCATTTTTGTTAACAATTTTAATTGTCAGCATTGCTAATGACATGTTAAAAAGTTGCTTTTATACACAGTCATACCAGAAGTTCATATATCACAACAATAATCATATTAGTAGTTCACTAGTTTTTACAATTCCTCAAGAGTAATTTAAACGAAACCAGAAAACCTATAGGTATTGCCGGTTGTGCATTTTTTCTCATTCATTATTACGCCGCTTGAGTATGCGAAAGCAAGTATTGACTTTGTGACGTTTGTCTGTCCGTCTGTCTGTCTGTCTGTCTGTCTGTCTGTCCGTCTGTCTGTCTGTTAGCACGATAACTCCCGAACGCCTGCACCGATTTCGCTCAAATTTGGTATACTGGTTCCATGGGTCCCAGAGACGAAGCCTATTGATTTTCAGCTTCCTAGGTCAACCCCTTTCCCCACGGGGTCATCAACTTTTTCAAATGGCACCCTATAGCATGTGATACCTTTTTGGAAAGCTCTCGTCGAGCACATCATTTTGCACTAATTGACCGCTTCGTACGAAGCTCCCTCTGGCGGAAAGTCTCCAAAAACATCATAAAACATCAAATATCGGCGTCTAATATAATCAACAGTAATCATGAATCGTCTTTCATGTTTACTGTTGACCAATATCATTACGGTTATCCCCAAGCGGCGTCGTTATCACGTTTTTACAGCGTTTTATTTGTCTTATGTCTAATCTATTTGTGCTTTTATTACTTGAATACAAAGTACCTACATACATTTAAAGCATTTCAAAAGGAGACAGCAAGTTCAGTCATTATTAAAACTTTTGTGCACAAAAAGGGTTGAATCACGAATACACATCAAACAAGTCCTGGAAATAATCCTTCAACCATTTTTTGGAGAAATATGTTCGATATTTTTAGATGGATATAGAGGAATGCTGAATGTGGTTGAATACCATGAAAGGCTCTCTTGAAGATTGCAAATGAGTTTATAATATTTTCATATTATGTTTCTTGAACGCATTTCAGTCATAGCTTCAGCTTTACTACCTTTCCTGATTGATTTTTGTCAGTGACAAGTATTTGGGGCATTGTGAAACTGCTAGGAATTATCTTGTTCTCTAATTATTTAGAAGATTCGAAGCACTTTGATTAGTTGGCTTGTTGCCAGTAAGTTAAAATGAACTCCAAAGAAGAGGGACTGGGTGGTCAAGGAGATAATGAATATGAGAGGTGGACGTAGCGGAAGAATCAAGTGCTCGGAAATCATTTGGTGAGCAACAGATTCCATAAATTACTCATGCATATTCTCAGGCATTTATTTAATTGCAACTTCTACTGATTTGAATTTTGAACAGATTCTCGAACGAATCGCCGCCAAACTCGTGAGTGTACCCGAGCTGACAATATTTCGACTAGTTTGTCGTACCTTGTAAATACCTGTCCAGCTTGGAGCAATGGTTCAGTCAAGCCACCGTCACCCTTCATGGCTGGCTCTGTGACCATATTGACGAAAACTACACTGGTCACCCATACTGGACATTCCCTGAGGACAGCGAAAGACCCGGACCCCCCGCATTTGACATGGCCCACCTCTCCGAATCCATACGAAATGGACGTCAATTATTTGACCTGAAGAAAG
The DNA here is from genome assembly GCA_034700685.1 of Willowsia buskii. Classification (NCBI taxonomy): domain Eukaryota; kingdom Metazoa; phylum Arthropoda; class Collembola; order Entomobryomorpha; family Entomobryidae; genus Willowsia; species Willowsia buskii. The sequence goes on along the minus strand of JAQIXW010000063.1, from coordinate 41,027 downwards.
AGCACCACTTTCGAAAATACAGAATATTTTACGGCGAGCCAATATTCTATCCCACGCCAAACACCAAGTATTTCTAGTTTTGGCTCCAGTTTGGCCCCTCGATGAGCAGCCTCACTTTAGAAAATTGTGTCCTTTATCAATCCGGCTTGGAAACGATTCTTGTCCACTTTGTGCCAAACCTTGAATCCCTCGAAATCCGCAATGTGGAAGCATACGGTGGCATCAGCAGAGGACTACAAACTGGGATTAGGCGATTGAAGCTCTCTGGATTTTGTTGGGGGGATTGTGAATCCTTGATAAAACATTGTCCAAAACTTGTGGTACGATTACATTGCTTACCAGCACTCTTCCTTTTTATTTTTAGGAAATTATTCATTCTGCGTGTTTTTTATCAGGAATTGGAAAGGCATGGTTTTTATGATCAGACGTTTTTCCGTGTGATGGACACGTTGTACGGTCCCATTGTCAGCACGTCAATGAACAACTGTGGTCTTACGAATATGAGGAGAGGAATGTCAATCTGTGAGCACCCAAATCATTTTGAATATATTTCGCTAGAAATAAGTTATCTGAGATAAGTTTTGTTTTAAAAAACAGAGAGCTAAGGTGGCGCTTTCCACCAAACGGACATCATCTTTTAGGGAGTCATAGCCTCCGAAATTTGCAGAGTATAGAGATTAACATTGCTAAGGATTTAGGGGAGCAGGTGCTCTGTGCTCTCAACCACTTTGAAAGATCATTCAAAATCGCTGATGCGCTTAGTTGTCACGCGTTATCCGCTGGTGAATGTCGCCCCGCATAAAAATCTATTATCTTTTGAAGGAGAAGGGGTCACTTTTGATAAGCTGACTTATCTCGAGTTGAAGGGCGATGCGACAAACAACTTTGACTTTCTCCGCTGGATGCCCTCACTAGAGACGTTGATCGTTGACAGAGTGTGGTTTGGGGGCGTTCCTTTTATTCCATATGATAAGACTGGTCACGCCACTCATTACAAGCATAATAACTGTCTTGCTTGTGCCTTTTTTAAATGATCCGCTCAGGATTCAAGGATCCTTCGCAGTACTATCGACCTTGTGAGTGGAGTCCTCTGCAGGAATCACAACTATGCAGGAATGCAGACAAAGCATTCCAGCTTCAGAGTCTGGGGCATCTTGAGATTGACTATCAGTTTGACCTGGAGTCGTTGTCTGTGTTGGCCAAGTGGATGCCCAACTTGAAGACATTGGTCACAATTTTGGAGAATGATAGATTGAGGATTGTGTGCCAAAAGTGGCCTTTACTGTCGCGTCTCAAACTTCTCCTTGGAAGTGATGTGGACGACGAAGGGGTCACTGGAGTGAGTAACAAGCAGAAATGTTTGGAGAATCTTCACCAATCGAATGGGGCATTATGCGGATCAAAAGTGATGTCGGTTCCCAAATTGACTGACCTCAAACGTAAGAATGGCATTTAGGAATTAACTATGAAATTCTTAAATTCGAATCTTTTACGAGTTGTTGATGTAATGTTTTTTCAAATTATTGCTTATGCCACACAGATTTACAAACTGTTGAATTGGAGGCATTTTGTGGTAAAGCGAAACTCACTGATAGAGCAGCTATTATGGGGTTTCTAGAAATGCCGTTGTTAGATACATTAATTATTTGCACAACAAAGGTGAGTTGTTAAGATATATTTCATTAAATAGTATTCAGAAAATTTTGGAAAGTTTTTATGAATTAATGTTTATTTGTAATTCTCTGCAGCTTAGCAAGTGGGTGGTTCTTAACTTACGTGTGAAAATAAGAAATGTTCAGATAATCCAGGCAACTACTTCAGACAAAAGTGATCATTCAGAATGCAATCAAAATAGTGTGAGCTTATGCAACCGCGGTGATTTCATTATGAAAATCATGGATTTCTAGTGGATTTATACGGGATTGTTTATTTTGAATATACAAAATGTATTTTCCACAATTACATGCTAAAGTTAACATTTATTTTTCAATTAAATCATTAAGTGAATTATAAAAATAACTCCAGAGTCTTCCAATGATATGGATTTACTCTATTATTATACTTAAGCATTTGGTCAAATTATAGATAGGTACATATAAATACATACTTATCATTTACATTATGTAAATAAAATCGCAAAAGATGTTTACTGCAATTATTCTTAGGCAAAGGTAAAATAACAGTAATAATATCAACTTAAATTTACTTCAATACTTTGGTAATAAATAAATATGGCAAAGTCAACAATAAAATAAAATAATTTCTATTCTCCAGGTACAAATTTAGTTCAATCCGGTGTTTGCGCCCATTCATTAAAGTTTCTCGTTTCCTCTGCCAAAGTCTGCGTTATTGAGCTGATGAATGTCATAAAATTTTGCTGAATGGATCTACCATTTTCTTGCTTCATTTCTTCCCGTATTCTCCTCTGAAATTCTCTTTTTTCTTCTTGAAGCTTAAATATTTCCTCAGACTTTAGTTTATATTCTTCTTGAATACGAGCCCATTCTTCGATTGGAGAAACTTGAGAATAACTCTTGTTCAGTATAAAAGTAAACAGAGTTACTAAGAAACCAAAGAAACTTAAGATGTAAAGAAAGGTAGAATGGCTTTCTGTGTGAGATAAATATTTTCTAATAGGTTGGCTTGCGTCTTTTGATGCATGGCTATTGTCAAATAGAGGTTTCTTAGGAATAATAGTTGCTTCACTTGTGTTTCCATCACAGATTGAACATTGCCTGTGTAAAATTTAAAATTATTAATGTTCAAAATGATAACAGTAAACATGGCATTTGTTTCAAAGTTATGTGCTTTATATTCATCACTTACCATTTTATATCTGTTAGTCTACATTTGTCAACTTGAAGGTTGATGGCTCCGATTTTCTCCAGCTCCGTGCAGAGAACAGAGGAAGCTACAACCGTTTCATTGTTTTTATGGTAGTTTACGAACGAACAGTATCTACAGAAACCAATAATATTTTAAAATCAAAAAGAATTTCAACTTATGGGAAAACTGTAACAGTAGCTGGGTAACTTTGCATGGTATTTACATACCTAAAAATCTCAATGTTAAAAATGCTTTCATCTAAAACACCACCGGATGCTATTACAAGGTTATCATAATACCGATTGAGCTCATCACACTGTACTGAGAGAGGAGTAGTTTTGTGCCAAATGGAACAATATCTGGAAGACAGTTAAAATCAATCGTAAAAGATATAAATATCACAGTAATTTAGGAATTATAATTGTCTTTTCAAAATTAATTCAGCTTTCGCATATTGTGAAGATTTCCATAATATACAGCTTTGGGCTTACCCTAGTGGTAAATCGGTTTTCACTGCAGAACCGTTACCAATTAAATTATGGTCATAAAGAATGAATTTTTGGTCGTCACGGGTTGGTGGTGAAAATAAAATCCAAACTAATGCTAATACACCGTGTATGTGACCTCCCATATTTTAACACGACTGCTTAAAACTTTGCACAAACCAATTGCTAAATTAGAATGAAATAAAACTCCACGGCTCAACATAAAACGATGAACATGTGAAAAGAAAACAAAATGCATGGGTTGATAATTCCTTATACTGAACCACTTGATAATATAGAATCTCTATTCACTCTATTTCAATATGAAAGATACGAACACTTAAACATACAAATCAGTCCAGCCAGATAAGGTAGACAGTGTAAACTTCAAGTTCATCTCCAGAAAAAGAGATTTCAACACTAATTGAGAAGAAAGAAGTGAGATCACAAAACTGTCTTCGTAAATCATGACAAGTTTACGTATTTATAGGTAAACAAGAAGGTGATAAGCTTGAACTGATCTTTGACATGAATATTATTCGTGGATATCTGCAAATGTTTCAAAACGTATTTACAGGTCTTTCTGGTTTTAGGAGACTGCTACCTATGAACTGTGTTGGGATGAGTAAGCCAAGCAAAAATTGTGAATTCTATGCTGACATAATATTCTGAGTCATGATGACTCGATCTCCATGACTGTAAATATTGACCCTAGAATGTCATTATCAGTAGGAAGCTAAACAAGTGAGACAACAACAAGATGAAATATACGTGGAGTTCCTCAACTTCATGATGTACAGTAAATATTACCTGAGTCGGGAATTCAGGTCCTGGATTATTTGAATCATAATAAAAACTATGCAGTTAGCTATGCACTGAACCCGTGCAGTTTTGCTATTTCTTTTACAAAACGTTAATAGTACATAGGTAGATATAGTTGTTAATGCAATGGTGTAACTATAGTACCTTACTTTAATATAAATATAGATAATTCTAAAAAAGCTTTCTGCGCAACACATAAATAAATACCTATATCAATCATAAGTTATCCTACATAATGCACAATTGAATGCCTGTTCGTATAATCCCCTGCACGCATGCACACCTTCCTTTTCCTTAAATGTTCATATAATCCGGCTTTACCTTTTCGGGTACCTGTGCCACGGATTTCTGAAATTGTAAAGAATGCAGGCCTACGTGAAAAAAGTTAAATAAACAAATATTGTCATTCATTCAGAGCTACATACTATGTGCAGAGCATTTTTACTGTAGTTGGATGCTCTGAAGAGTGTAAACTGTAACTATCATATATGAAGATGCCGTAGGTATCCTATATTCTGTGTCTCACTTGCATTTGCATGGAAAGCCTTGTTCAGTATCATATTTTATTTCCCTAGTTTAGAGTTTACATACTTCAGTAATACAGTTGAAGCTGAGGGAAAGTGTTTGTCAGCAAAGTTCTTCTTCTTCTTGTAAAAATTGAGCAGAGAATTCGTTTCTTTTCTAGTGGTATTTTTTAATAATATTTTTTGACTCGTAGGATTAAGTCTTGTACTTTTGTACTTCTCGCAAATTTTAAATCGCAAAGTCAAGTTTACGCACAAATTGCCCATGAAACTTAATTTATCGCATCCCGAATTTCTTTTGGAATCACTCGTTCAGTATTTCGTTATTATGACATCCTTGGAAGTTTTAGCTGCTATATTCCTGCCTTTTGTCATTTATTTCCTAGCATTATGGTATCGCAACCATATAAATAAAGTGAGCTCAAATCAAATCTTTTAAGAAAATTCTAAATATTTATGTAAACTTGTACATAAGTACTTAATTATATTAATGCTTGTGTGTATTATTGTGTATTATTTTTACAGAAACAAATGGAGCTGCTCCAGGAGATTCAAAAGGTGAAGGATGCCGAGGACCAAATTCGCAAGCAAGCGATAGAAGCTGACAGACGGAAGGATGCACTGGAGGAGAAGAAAATTGAACTAGACCACCAGAGAAACGTAAATGGCCAGGAACACATGTATTCCATACTGAAGGATACTTTCTCCAAAATTGACAAGGTTAATGTGCCCGAAGCAGTTTACAGTGCGTTCATGCTGCAAAATCTACAAGGTTCAAATCCAATTGACAGTCGTGTTCTGGACACGGTGGCAGGCCACGTAAATCCATTGTGCATCACACATCCGGAAGACGTTAGGACAAATCAACGACCCAGGTTAACGAACCCTGAATAATTTGTGCCAGTTTATGAAAAGGTTACTTTGGTATGGACTTTTAGCTGGAATCTGTAAAATGTATTTCAGTTTTATTATTATTGATGATTCAAAGTACTTTTATGTATGTATGAATGTATGCACTTCGTTAATTTTTTTCATGTCGGTTTTTATTTAATGATTCAAATTCTTGTTGCATTAAAGCAATTAATAAAGATGTATGATGTATACCTATGTATTAACCACAAATGATAAATCCTGAACATAAGAATGCCTAGTTTTTACATAACAATGATACAACAAGATCATTCAAGCAATTAAATTCACTTTTTTGGATTCAAAAAGACTTTTGGAGTTTTTTTTGGGAGGAGATAGCATTAAAGTCGGAGGAGCAGTCTCAATCATTTCATAAAATTATAAATCCTGAACCTTCAATCGAAATCATTTGAAAATTTAACTAATGCATGAAACTATAAGTAAGAGAGCTACTAGCCTCAAAAATAAGAATTTCATTGTTTACCATTCCATGATTTTTTTGTAATTTGAATTCATATTTTCAGCATGTCTAAGCTAAGCACACGTAGTCAAGGTGTAAAATGGGAACTTAAAATATTTACAAAAGGTAAGTTCTGTTGAAGCATATGAATTACTTACTGCTTATGTAGCATGTGATGTGAGGGTAAATATCCCTGTTGATATTAGGTTTAGTACTAGTACCTTAGCAATACATAAAAATGCATGCATTCAATAGCAAAGTTGGACAAAGGAAAGAAAGATGCAGAATGCAGACTGTAAAAAATAGTTTTCATTTTAAGTACCTTAAGTATTTGTGTTTACGAATGAAGTCATACTTTGTGATGTTCCACGTAACTTTCATGAATGAACTTCTGTGAACTTTCATATTAGAGTACAGACTATAGAGTATATTACAACTTTGAATATAGAAAGATCATTTGGGTTAAATAAATAAATATTTGTGATAGTTGGTCGATGGATAGCTATGCAATAGAAGGTAAAGCCAACCCTCGTAATCTGTCAACTTGCAAAGGAATTGACACTCCAAACAATTCGTATCTGGATTTTTAGTTTGAAGCTATAAGTTACATTGCACTTTTGCTAGATGTTTTATTCATCGCTAAAGCTTCAATTTATACATTCAGTATTTATGCTAATTTAAGTGAATTTTAAATGCTTGGGTTTCACCGTTGCATCAAAATAGCAGTTTGGTGATAAAATTAATGCAGCAATTTGACTTGAAAAATCTGTAAACCCATATTATCGAATTCAGTTAAAACAAAGTAAAATGCCGAATTAAATTTTCAAAGTTGTAATTCTATATTTGATGAAAGAATAGATGTTTTATGGTTTTTCAAGTATATTGAATTCAATTTCAAATGGAATTATACTGGTCACATATAACACATTTATGCATAGATGTACATTTCTGAGTTTACAAAAACATAATCTGAAAAACTGTTGATGTTTGCACAATAAAATGGTTTCCGTATTTTGAGTAACTGTTGACTAGATATATAATATTCTTAAATTCCTCCTAAAAAGTTTTAATCTGGTGTTTCCAGCCACTCATTCAAACTTCTTGCATCATCGACCACTTTTTGTTTGAGCGTACTGATCAAATTAAAAATGGTCTCACTTGATCTAGCATTTGCCTCTCGTTCTAGCTCTTGTCGGCGTTTCCGTCGACGTTCCCTCATTTCATTTTGTAATCGCACCACCTCATCCAATTTTATTTGCTGTTCATGTTGTACACGTGCCCACTCCTGAAGTGGAAATGCTCGATTTATCTTTCGTCTGAAAAACATTATAATAGCTGCTGCAAAGCTCAATGTCAGTGCGAAGTAAAAGACGATTGAAAGGGTTGTTAAATTTCCAGCCTCAGGCCAGAAGACAAAATATTCACTTAATTCATCATGAATCGTGTCAGCAAACCCTGGACTTGTAGGGACGCCGGAATTCTGTATTGTACTTTGGACCACCATGTTATCTCTATTAGAAAAATCAATGATTAACCTGCCATTCTAGAATACTTGAATAGAAATAAAGTTAATTTAATATAGGTACCTACCCTTTTGGAGTCTTGTCATTAATCTTGAATTTGGAAACGACTTCATTTACATTAGGGTTTAGCTTCTTTATATCATAGCATTGTATAAAAGATGAAGATATGTTGTTGCTGAAGCAATACATTGTTAAAAAATAGGCTGATCGGTTTTCAAAAATCTTTGTCCCAGATAAATTTGAAATTCCTGAACTTTCTTCGATAAGGGTGTATTTTGTCATAAATGATTTTGGCCACTTTGATGAGTTTGCTTTGAACTGCCGTCCGTGATCCCAAAGACCTTCAAGAAATTTTCGTATTTTTTTGTTGCATATCAATAAATGAAACCACTTATCATAGAAATTGCTTATTACTTTTATGGGAACAAACTGCTTACCAAAATTTTTCAGGTAGCTAGTTGTATTGTTGCATCTCTTGATTTTAAAATCCATACAAATCGTGGCGTTGTTAGCATATGTTTTCACAAAACAGTAAAGGTATAATATGCATGACGATCCAGTGTGCGTTTGCTTTCTTATAGCATTGGAATCTGCGCTGGTTTCCTTCAAACTTGAGAGAATCCTTAAAATATAATGGAGATAGATAATCCATATGAATTTCACTTACATGATATTTCATTAGTCAGTATCTAAGATCACACGCTTACCGGCTCCCGTTTGAAATTCCTCTTTCCCCTTCCCCAGACACTGCTTTTAAAACTATATCAAAGCATTGAAGCTTGAAAGGTGAATCACTTTCTGAACAGTAGACGACAAGAAAATATGCCTTTGATTTATGGAATGTATTTTCGGATTTTCTATTTGAGCTTAGTTCGTAATTTTGAGTTGTTGTTAATTCGTATCTTGTGACAAAGGCATTTTGCCAGTTTTTCGTATTTGCGCTTAAGATCCTTCCATGGTCTACAAGTACTGTTCGGATATAAAAATTGTATTTTGAATTTAAGAATGTTTGATGTATGACTGAATTAATGAAGAACGATATAATCATGTACATAATTCAGTAATGTACCTAAATTGGTTCTGATCCTCAGCTCTTTAAAGGCTTCCTTTCGGCGAAAATCGGAACAAAGAATCTGAACACTTGGGAATGTGCTTTCAATACAATGCAGATATAAAATATAACCAATATCACTGTTACTTTTGGAGTCTTTTGAAAAACTGGTGTTTACTTCATTGGCGTTGATGGAATTGTTAAATCTGGAATGTAATTTATAAGGAATACGTAGTAGTTTGTTACGAATATTCAAATAAATGATAATCATGAAATTTTGGTAAGATTTTCCTGAGTTGAAATTACCCTGGGAGCTGATGTTTAAATGATTGAACTTTGTTGTTTGATAAAAATTGGTTTAGATTCTGGTCCTGTGCTTTGACGGTTACATAGAATATTGTAGTAATAATTATGGTAAGACTATCAGCATATGAAACAATAAACCCAATGTCACCTGGTCGACAAAGGTATCGCGGATTTTGAAACTCCATTGCAATTATGCGATTGATTAACGTAACCTTGGAATTAAAACTGACTGTTTGCGAATCAATGGAGCTCATAAAAATTGATATTAGTGGACACATAAAAGAGTAATTCGATAATGCCAATGCTGATTCTGAAAGCTTTACATTAACAACATGTTGTTCAACAACTAATGTTGAAAATCATAGTATAATAAGTTGGTATTGGTATAAATAATATTGTGGAGTGGTTTGGTAAACTGCGTTGGTAAGTAGATTTATCAGATTTTGTTATTAAGGATAAAAGGTTAATGTTTATTAACGTCAATGTAACCAGCCTCTGATATCAACCTAATGTGGTTTGTTTTGTTTATTTATGATGATAAAGGACAAAGGCTTGCACTCTTTGTTGCCATGATTGAGAATCCGTCCTACCCAAAGACACGCATTTTACATTCATTCCTAATCTTTGTTTTTGCTGATATTTATTTGAGATTTGAGATGTGTATTTACAAACAACAAATAATGCAAAACTAATTGAATTATGAAGCAAAGTTATTTCACAAATCATAAACGTATTTGGAAATATTTCATAGTAATTAACCTGACAAATAATTTGTAAAATTGAAAATGGTGAGATATAGCCATACCATGTTATGCATTATATTATGTGGGTAGTCAGTAATGAGTGAAGGGATTACTAGGGTCGCATCTGGCAATTATAATCCAAATATCGTGATAGATGAACTTTCTTAAAAAATGTTAGAAAAGAAACACGTGTAATTTACTATATGCCAGTCATCAATGTATCAATTTTAATGATAGTAATTTTCTACTCTACTTGGTCTCAACATTTGTAACATCAATCTTTTAAATACATTAGATATTAACTCAAATAAAAACCCCGATATTGCAATAACTTGTCCACCCCAAAGAATCACAAATAAGACCAATATGTTTCCTTCCATGCTAGTTGTCCTTTGTTCAGGGATATGCTGCTCTTGTTGTGAAGTTAGTTGAACAATCAAGTTTCTCCATCGATTGACAATTCCCGATTGTGTCACACCACTAATTCTTCTTTTAACAGCAGGACCATAGTCAGTTAAATGAAAGACAGTATGTGACTTAAAATATACTTCCTTTCCAACATGAACATACTCAGGATTACTAGCTTTTACAAGTTTTGCATAATCTTTACACAAAAAAGTGGGTAAAATAAAGGCAACGTTAGAACATTCCATCAATTTGATAATTACTAATTGGTTTTGGTTCTTAAAGTATGTGATATTTTTAGAGAATGCCTTCAGAAACAAAGTTGTAGGTTCGCTTAATGTTTTAAGGTATTTTACAAGAAATTCTTTTAATGATGCAGTTATTGAAGACTCTATATATTGTGTGTGGTTTAGAACAAATTGCTCATTTTTTGTAAAACTACTTTCTTCACCGTACTTGCTTGCATACGAATTAATTTCCTTTCTCGCATTTAAAAGTGCTATTGGCATTTGATCATCCAGTGCAGCTTTTAAAGTAGAATAGGAAGGCTCAATATGGATAAGCCAGCGAAGTTTAGAAATGTTTTTGGCTGTTATTACATCCAAATGCATATCTATTTCTCCAATTCGTGAAAACGATTTGAAATTATTTTTTATCAGTTGATCAAACGTTTCAAACGGTATCGTTCTTCGAGGTAGAATCATACGATATACATTATCATTTCTATAAGCTGCAGTTAAAACTTTAAAACATAGAGATACCACAAGTACCGTTATTTTTAACGGAAATACTTTCAATATAGATTTCGGAATGAAATTTCCTTGCTCGAGAATTAATCTACAAATGATTTCAGAGGACCACCGTATCATTGATAAATTTTCAATCTTATAAAATTTTGTTATCACAGTCCACATAAAAACAATTGTAATTACAGAGCAACCACAGGCTATCCAAACGAAATCATCAAATACAGCATAAAGTTCCCAATATACTAGATTACTTTGTTCACTTTGTCCACACGCTACAAATCTCAAATGATTAGTATCGATTTCATGGCTTATAGGAAAAATTTGCGAGTCTGCTCCAAAATTTCTACGAATATTAGCCCATGCGGCATTTTTACTCTTTTTGGAGTATATTATGGGGCGTTTTTCTCCATTTATACACAAATTATTATAAGGAATATAATAAGTGTAATTGCTCATAATTGTAAACAAAATATGCGCATTTACATAGCCTAAACCACCTGGTTGTCGTAACAGATCTGTGATCCTTCCTTGCTGGATAATACGGTTTGTTTTGCAGGACTCTATTTGCCGTTGCAAAATATATAAGCTTACGTCATTTCCATCGTCTAAATCTCCTATGAACCAATTTGATGTTTGATATGAATTATGAATCCATGCTTGGTGTAACAAATTTTTCATTGGGATCAGTTGAGAAAGTCGAATATAATGTCGTTCAGTGCTAAATTCGATAGTTCCAAATCTGCAGAAAAGAAACACTGTTATTAATTATGTCTACCAAAAATGATTTATATCTAAATCTAATTAATAGTTGTCAAATTCACATACCCTATTCTCATACTACAAGTGACACAATCAATTTGATCCATTTCTATGCTATAAGTCAAGGTTCCAAAGCCCTGAGTATTCGAAACTGATACTGATAAGCTAATAGGCACTTGTATGATGACGTCGTTCAAACTGGGTGCCGGAAAATCATACCCTTTCATGTTCAGTATTTCCAGAGATGAGGCAATTTTTTCTGTATTATTAATTTTGCTCATATAATCAATAAGTATGTAAACAACAGACGAATGCGGAGGAAGTTGGTTTACGCTTCCAGGGATTTGCGGGATATTAAAAAAACTTATGATATTTAATTTATTGTTTGGCAGATAATCCGAAAATAATAAGGATATTTGAACCTCGTAGTTCCACGGTTTGGAGTGTAAAGTGAACCGTCTTTTGTGAAATGAAACGCAGAGGTGGTTATAAGGCCAAGAAAGTTGGTTACCATCATGCACGTTAAAGAAAGCAGTCGATTTGCAGTTCAGTCTAGTTCCTTCATAAGTAAAGGGTTTGGTGCCATCGGGTAGCCAAATATGCCTTGGCATTGAAAATTTAAATCTGGTTAAGTTAACAAATCCGGGAATCATTTTTCGTACTGCAACAGGGAAAAGCAAGAGGGGAAGGTCGGTTCCCCGAAAATTATCTAGAAGAATTAGAAAGTGCTGAGATCCAAATGGAAGTATGATTTCATTCAAATTTTGGATTGTTGCAGGAATTGTGGGAAACGCTTTCTTGTTTTTTGAGTATTCGTAATCGGTTTCCAAATATTTTTTCAACAAAAAGTCTGAACTGTTGCTGATAGAAATTGAGTATGGTTTAACTTGAAATATGAAATGTGCTTCAACTTTCTGGTATTTCGAAAGTAGAATACATGCGTTTGAGACCACTACCAACACGAAAAAATGTTGAGCCATTTTTTTACAATTCATTTATCTATCACTCCAGGTTTTCCTAAGACTGCATTGACTACAATGAGTTTGCATAAAAACTAACCTTTTGGAAATTTGTAGGCTTTTGTATATTAAGAATATTTATGTATACATGTGTATGGCTTTTTACAGCGTGTGTTTGTAAATTAATATTCGGTATTAGTATTTGCGCCATTATGTCATTTAATCATACTTATAAAAATCGATTATTTTAGTTGATACGCTCTTTATTTGCTTGCTGCAGTGCAGTATTTCATTTTGTGTTTCAAAAACTTGGCAGGTGGTGAAAGAAAAAGTCAATGTGTATGTGTTAAACGTGAAGTGCAAGTGGTTTGACAGACTTAATTTTTATGTGCATATTATGAGCTTCTTGAAGTGCCCATTAAAGAAATTTGATCCAGTCGCCCCAATAAACGTTTATGATAAGCTTTTCTTTATTGGGTATACTTCTGAGAATTTTTGCATAGGAATTTCATTTTGCAATTAGGATTGAGAGTCAGGAGTAAAGTCGGGAGTTAGGAGTCAGGACTATGTACATACACCAGCATAGCAGAAGAACAGAGCCTTCATCTATGCATGTTACTTCTTTCCTTCTATCCTTTTTACTTTTGCTGATATTCCCTTTGTATTTCCTCGTGAATTGTATCTAAAGAATTCTCCACAACAGTACATTTTTCTAAATTCCAATGAGCTTGCATTAACTTGTTTGTTTGATAATATATCAAGCATGTATAAGTATAATGTATTTATGTGCTTACTAAACTTAATATTCAATTCAATTTCAACTCAAGCTGCAAAACTGCAAGCAACCCGGACTAACACGAAAATTTATTTGTGTCCATAATATCCAATCGTCGTAAGACTCGTAATCACTGTTTTCCCTAAATGCTCATGAAAAGTACTACAACAAGCATAAAAGATGCATGCATTTCAACCAGAACTAGAAATTCATCCAGGCTCTCCGAGGGTAAAAGATAGGTATATTATAACGTTGCTTCTACCCATACTCTCTGATTGTCCATCGATGTTCACTTCATTTTAATTATATGCAATGCAAAATATTAAATTCATTAACAGCAGGGATGGACATGATTTGCATAAATACCAAGCCATCAACAATTTTCACAGAAAACAAAATCATTGTATTCAAGCCTGTCGTGTCTTTGTCACATCGACATCGCATCACATCCTGCTTATGCAGCTCGTTCTTTTCACCGCCACACACACGCACGCCTATTCTACATCTCTGCTAGTTTAAGTGATTCGAGTTCGAGTTCTCTCAGGTACGCTGTTGTTGTTTGTAAGCTTCACTTTCCGCCATCAACCAACAAGACAAGCGATCAGTCAGAAGGATAAGGATTTTAGGATTAGCCCATGATCAATTGATTTCTGTCTTTGCACATTCTACATTCTACAGCAAACAATTAACTATTAGCTCATCAAAAGCTTTTTTAGGGAGTGAATGACTTTCGTTTTCAGTTACTATATGTTTAAATTGATTGCTTTGCTGATTTAATGTTCATCAGAGTCGCAGAAGGTGAAAGTGTGAAATAAACATTTAAAGTTATTTCTTCTAAACTATAAACTATAATTATTTGAGTGGATTTTCTGCGTGCTAACTTTTGACTATATAAAGTGAAGTGGAAAAAAACTGGGAGGAGGTGAATGTTGAAACTGTTTGAAACTGGAATCAGTCATCAGTGGAAACTATTTTGTATTTGAATAGAGGTTTTGGAGACGCTGGAAGTGAATAATAATATGTGGGATAAGAAGAGGTGCAGTCTGATCCAGCTCTTGGATGCTGGTCGGATCATTATAGGTGTTAATCGAGGGTTTGGAAGCCAGAAGGAGTCGTATGAGGTTCTGCAGAATGAGCTCAAGAATGACTGGGAGCAAAAAGTTGTTGGAGAGAAGGGGAGGAGGTTTGAGGTGGGGGAGGTAAGTTATATTACAATAATACCTTATAACACCTTGAATTTTGGTATGGGTAGTTGTTGTGCAATTGAATGTAATATTGATTACTCACAGTCTTCAAAATTAATAATTATTACTGAACTTTTTCGGGTCGTTTTAGCATCTGTTGGTCAATTCCACGGAATGCAATGGACTTCAACGTGCTGTAATTATGGACTTGACCGTTGACACTGAAAGGACGCCTGGCCAGCCTCCATCTTATGCATACTATTATACAGTCTTCCTGTATGATGAAGGCAAATTAAAGTGAGTTAATTCAATATTAAATTATTAGACTAAATCTTTAAATCTTTAATTCACTTCAGAGAAGTTTCAGCTTCCCAATATACCTAATATAATGCGTGCAATTCTGTTGCTTCAGAATCCTCCATGAGCAGCATGTGATGGCGTTAACGGATGCGCGAAAGGAAGAGCTGGAACCTCGTACCGTTATCGTGCGTTTAAGCGTAGTTCCTGCAAACCCTCAACGAGTAATGACACGAAAGAAGCATACACAGGCTTATGATGGCTTAGACAGTTCAAAATTCAGGTAACTCTTAAATATTATTCAACTTGATTCATTCATACTTCTTAAGTTCTTCTCAGTCTGGAGGTATTTAATTCCTTAACCTCATAATGTTTTTTTTAAATTTTAGCTACGACTCCGAGTGGCCAGAATCATCGTCCCGAAAAGTTTTGGACTGGCTCAGAGATCCTAATGTTAAGTACCTCGCAGTCGAAACCTCCCAAACTAATCTTGATGGCTCATTGTACGGAGATATTTATCGTCGCATACGTCCCCAAACGCAAGATCATTCTGCGGATGATGGCAGAGAGAAATTGCCGAAAGAGTACCTGACGGATTTCATCCTATCTCAGAGGCTCGGACTGGTGGACACTGATAATGCGCTGAAAGTTGGTACTTCCAAGACTGAGAAACAACGGTCAAAGGCCATTTATACAGGTGTTAACGATGAAGAAGTTCTCGTTAAGACGAGGCAGACGTTGACATTGGGACGACCCATTCTCGACAACCGGAAGGCACCAAGAGGGGCTCAACGTAAAACTGTTTGGTTCGATGGTTGCTTCACAAGTGGAGAAACCACTTCAACGAATGCCAGTTCCAGCAGGTCAGGATCTATTGTACCCTCTTCGTTGATCGCAAATGCATGCAGTTATGACGGCAATGTACCTGCAGATGAGAATAATAGCGAGTCCAGCGGTAGCATTGGCATTTCTTACCTTTTCGGTGACAAGGAGCATGTTAAGCCAACATCCGTCACACACGAAAAAGTGAACATCCCAGGACGTCTTTTAGTTCGAGCGAGCTCCATGAAAAATCCGTACACCAAAATGGAGGAGTATCAGCTTCACGAAAGAATAGTGAAAGTAACTGAACATAATCTTTAAAAAATTCTTAGTTCCACAGTTAAAAAATTTGAGGGAGGGGATGCACTTCTATTTTTTAATTTATTCTTATTCCTAGGCACTGTCAGCCATGGGCATCTGTGAACTTTCCGACATGCACAACATTGCAGCCCCCAACTTCATCCGTGGCATGGACCTCATTTTGATCTCGCCTGATGCTGGAAAACCAGAAGGAAAAAAGATTAGAGCTCTGTCCTACCTTCTGCCAATACTAAGAATCGTGTACGATAAGTATGACCAAATGTCAGGATATGATGATCTGGATCCACCTGAAGCAATCATCATCGTCAACTCGTACAGCACTGGAGTCAGCCTTGAGAGCTATTTGAAACAAATGCTTAATTTTAGTCAGCATCTGCCCATGCGAGTTAAGTTTTTGAGTAGAGGAGATAATGCTTCAGGGAAATCATCATCTGTTTACAGCAAGAACATGGTGCCTGGTGGCATATCCGTTTTGATAATTACCATGCCATTTCTCGCTGCAATTATGGAGACCAAAGGTGGACCTTTTCTGCTCGGAAGGTAAGCTAAGAGATCAATGGGGAAAATGTAAATTAACTGTTTATTTAAATCAATTAATAAATATGTTCTCTCATTTTCATTGTTAGGCTCCGATTCCTAATCTTTGAGGAGGCAGATCTGTATTTAAAGGAGTTCAACGAGCAGATCCTCACTTTTTTGAATGCTGCCAGAGAAAATTTGGAAGTTTCCTTCAGCAGCCCCCCTTTTCAAATCACATTTTCGGGAAGTAAATGGACATCGGATATGGAAACCCTGTACAAGAAGTTAGTCCACGATCGAGCACCGATGGTTATCATCGCTGGAGCTAATCAAGTGCTTCGGTATGCGAAAATCAAGTGGAAAGTTCACTATGTAAAAGATGAGGATAATAGACTTCAAAGTCTTGGAGGTAATAATTATCCCAGTCGATTGGAATTTTTTTAAATAAAATAACTGTTGTAAGAAGAAATAAGAAATCTTACATTTTGGTGTTATTTTATTTTCACCAACTTTCAGGAATACTAGAGAAGAACTGCTTGGGAGAGCATCAACGTATTGTGATTACTTGTAGCACGCCAGCAGTTGCATCGTTAGTTTACAATAAAACTTTAAGGGCCATTGGACCAACAGGAGTCCAAATTCAGATGATTGTCTCGGGAATGGATATGACTTCATTTGAGCGTAAGTATTAAAATGCCGTAGAACGATCACAAGTAATTAATAGTGAGAATTTTATTGTTCGACAAATTATTATTATTATTCTTTCTCGTATTTCAGATGCTTTGAATCTCTGGAGCAAGAACACCGTCACTGTCCTCGTCATCTCTGATGATATGATGGAGAATGTAAAAATTTCCAATGCGGACTGCCTGATTTGCTTTGACAGCCCATTGCTCCAGGTTGAAGGTGGTGTGAAGCGGTCCGTGGCAGCAGAGCGATTCCGATATGTATGGGCTAACATACGACATATTGAGATTGAGCATGACCCTTCGGCAACGTTGGAAGATATCCCGAAAACTAAAAATCTCATTGCTCATTTCCTAATGACTGGGGAAGAACACAACTTTCTCCACATGTACAAGTTTGGATCTTCGTTCGGTGACGTTGTTGTCTTCCCAGAGGAGCTCAAGTTGTTGGCGAAGTTGATGGAACAATCGGACAGAGAAGATGTTCCCATGTGTACAGGAACCAAACTATTTGGATTCTGCACTAATGCCGACCGCGAAAGCTGCCCACTTCGTCATTTCTTCTCGAAAGCCGAGTTGTCCGCTACTCCGAGTGCCCCTTTTTCCGGTGAACTGGAGGTTCGTATAATCAAATGCGAAAACCCGAGCCTCTACAAAGCTGAGATGATAAGACATTTCATCTATGAAAATGGAAATCGCATACAAAATATTTCGTATGTTAACGAGATGGAACGTCGGAAAATCGAATTGGAAGACTATTATGCAGCATATGACGAAGAGGAAAATAGGGAGAGAAATCAACTTAGAGAATTTAAGGAGGGATCCTGGTGTGCCGTGAAGGTCAAAGATCCTGATTCGGAATATTATTCAAGAGCAAAAATTGAGAAGATTCTGCAGCGAGATAATCATGGCGTTCCCAGTATCGTACGCGTTTATTGCGTGGACACCGGACTGACAATGAATCCATCAGGTGAAAAGCTCTACAGAATTCCCAGAGAGTTCCAAAAATGGCCTCCACTGGTTGTTGACCTCATTTTATGTAATGTGCAGCCAACACGAGATGAGAAAGAGTATCGCCAATTGGACTGCAAAAAAGCAAGAACCATCGCCCTGGAGAAAGTCTTTAACGCAAGAATTTGGCTCTCTGTTGGGAACACTATTTGGGTTAACCCCGTGTTAGAGCATTGCGTAGATCCCATTACTAAAAAGGCTTCTCGAGGATTCAGTCTTAGGTTCAAATTAATCGAGAAGCAAATTGTTGAGAGCAACGGAACACATTTAGCAGTTTTGATTGAAAGTGCTAAAAAGTACCCTGGGATCTACAAAGGAGTTACTGACATTTATGAGAAATCGCCTAATTCCTTGGATGCAGTCATGTCTACGATAAAGAAAGTGTACCATCAACTTGGCGATAAAATTGAGTGGGCATTTGTGGAAAAGAGCACCGGAGATGAAGTGAAGCCAGTCAAGATTGTGACACAGTGTGGATATGGACCTTGGTTGTTTTTTGCTGTCCATGACTCTTATTATGACATTAGGAGCAAATTGGAGGCAGAACTTCATCAGTGCATTAAGGAAAAGATTGCTGGAAAGAAAGAGAAAGAAGAGGAGCTCATCAACTACGCCGAGGCATTCAATGAGGAATATTATAAGGTTGGTATGGTGGTCGCTGCAAAAGAACGAGTTGACCAGACTTGGGCGAGGGCCCTAATTATTAAGAAGCATGAAAAGAGGCAAGGTGAGCCAGAGAAGATGGTAAAGTTTGATGTCTTCTTCGTCGACGTTGGGGATTGTTGCGACAACATGAGTGTCGAGGAGTTGTTCCCGATCCCTCGGAAATTCGTGACTCAGCTCCCGTTCCAGGCAATAGCCTTTAAACTGGATCATGTTCAGCCTTTGGGTAACAGGGAGAAATGGACAAAGGAAGAAGAGGACGAGTTCCTTGATATTATTGTGAAAGATAGTACCAGTATTGATGTAGATATTGTGGTAAGTTAAAATAATTATTTATTACGAATTACGATAGCGAGTCAGCGAGTGGCTATAGGGGTAAAATTCTACTCAACGAAATATTTTGTTTTGTCTTGCAGGCTCATGGAGACGCTGAACGTTGTGGTGTGACAGTCTCACTCCCTTGTCGGTATTATAATGCAGTTGTATTCCATGAAGGCACTGAGCTAGGCTCCTCGCTTGTGGAGAAAGGCTCCGCGGAGTGGAGACCTGGGAAGGAAGATTTTGTCAGAGGAGTAGAAGGAAGGCTTCTCGAGCTCCAAAATGTAGTTTCCGCGAGTCAAGTTCAAGAGAGGAGAATGGAGAATGATGAGCCGTGGGGACAAAGAGCTGAGGTATATCTCCATGGAGCAGATTTCCATGAATGGTTTGGAATCCAGCAAAATGGGTTCAGGATTCCAAGCTCATCCCTCTCCTATGATGTTCAAACTGGATTTTTTCACCATGATCCTGCTGAAATTCAGGAGCAGGAATTAATACCAACGATTCCACCATCCACAAGTGCAGTTTCAGTTAACCATTCCGACACAAGTTCTGCTCCAACGCCTGTAGTGAAGGCGGTCGCTGCGTCATCTGCTACTCCGTGTCCCCATGATGAGTTTCTCCGACCGCAAGTCCGTTGGAGTGAAAGCAATGCCACCTTCGTTTTGACAATCCATCTTCCAGATGTCCAAATGTACGAACTTCAAATTTTGGACGATAAACGAAGCGTACATTTTGAGACTCTTGATAAGCCTAAGAATTATGGCTTTACAATTAGATTGTATGGGAAGGTAGAGTCAAAGTTCTCCACTTTGCTAACTGGACAATACCTCAGGATCAGGCTCACCAAACTGATGAAAAAATTATGGATTAGACCTTTGTATTCGAAAGATGAAAAGTATACGTGGTTCAAAGGAGATTTGGACTTCCTTCAAGATGAAGACGACTCGGATGAGTCGATTTTTACCAAAAATGACTTGAAAGAGTCTACTTATTGGATGCAGGACGAAAGTAAGACAAAAGTCGAGCTGGAATCGGATTTAGATGTGACGGATGTATCTACTGATGATGAAAAGTGACTTTAATTATTAATTTGTTTTGAATAAAGAATAACTAATATTAAATAAGAATTGTAACAACATGATCTATGACCTGAAAATCTATAATAATTAAATTGTATGCCTTAGCTTTAACTAATATTCATAATATTGAATATTATGGTTTATTGTTGGTTGATATTATTTCATGAATTGAAAATTAAATTCAGTTAATTAAAAGCCCAACGCTAGATGAAGTCATTATTATTACTGTTTTCGTGATTTCGTTAATGAACCTAATTAATGTTTTATGAGTCTATGAGTAAATAGTAAATACACATGATGTAATACGTACGTACGTAGGTATGATGTGATATTACGTATCATTGCTTCCAAAATGACAGAAAAGATTTAGAATGAACAACTTGCTCAGGATTTTCATATTTTCACAGTAGTCAACGGGATTAGAAGAATTTAATTTTTTAAGATTTGAAAATAAATTCATAAGTCGTATTGTGTTATTACAGTAAATAATGATATTGTAGTGCAGTTTCAAAATATTTAATCTTGAATTCCTAGAACACTAACAAGTGCGAAATCCGACAAAATGATTACAATTCATGCATTAAGTTAATATTTTGAAAAGTATTGGAAATACAATAGGAAACTCATACTTTTACTAATTTTTATAATAGTTATAAGAATTTCGTTAACGTTAATATAGTAAAAAAAAGTAGTAAACAAAATATTACTAAAATAGACATGAAATACTCCAAAATTATAACCTACTACACTATCATAGCTCGTTTAAAATATCTGACAATTTGTACTGTTCTGAAGTCTCCGAAAATGAAAGTAGCTCTTGTTGCACTGGATTTTTATAAGTAGTAGTAGCAGCATGAGCACAGGTTTCATGCCCCTTGTTCTTTCCACCACCACCAGTTCCAGCATCGTTCCCGTTCACTTTGATTTGTCCATTTCCATGATGGTTATCGTTTACAGCTTTAGGTTTACCTACGCCCCATTGAATCACTACCCCATTCTGTACAGGACCAATCTGCTCAGCGTCATCTAAAGTGTCATTTGTGTCATCAGCATCCGAGCCATTACAAGTCACAAACGATTCGTCCATTTGAT
The DNA here is from genome assembly GCA_034700685.1 of Willowsia buskii. Lineage (NCBI taxonomy): Eukaryota > Metazoa > Arthropoda > Collembola > Entomobryomorpha > Entomobryidae > Willowsia > Willowsia buskii. The sequence continues at coordinate 19,736 of JAQIXW010000063.1, read as the reverse complement.
TATCTTCGTTGTTACCTTCTGGCTGCTGACCTGTTCCAAGCTGAGTGTCTCCAAGTACCATTTCCTGACTTAAGAGAAGCATCCTCTGAGAATCGGATACCCCTTCTATAATTCCAATGTCATCTTCGATCTCGTCTGCTGGATCATCATGATGGTCATTTGCATGTCCATTCACCATAACAACAGGTTCCACAATATCTCCATTAACGACATCATCAGCCATTCCTCCATCTGGCAGAGAATTTTGAACAATTTCCTCTTGATTCCCTTCAGCTTCATTTACAACAGGATTGGGCTCTGACGAGTGGACATAGTGGGGTCTAGCGAACATCCTCTCAGCCAGTTTTTCCATGTCTCTGCGTGCTGCAGCGGCCCTTTCTTCAGAGAAAACCGTTTCTGGTGGTGTCGGAGAGCCAGCTTTGGATGGACTCGTATGCATAAATTCGTCCCAGTCTTCTTCGTCCATCGAGTTCAAATCTTGACTGTGATTCGATCCAGAATCATTAACTTCTTCTTCTTCTCCCAGTTCCTCCTCTTCTTCAAACAACTCCTCCCCATCTGGAAACAGATTTATTGGACTAATAGGACGATCTTGAGCGGAGACCTGGCTTTGGCTTCCCAATAATGGATTGTACATCTTCTGCGCGTGGAGTGAAAGGTGAGTTGGGTACTCGTCCAATTCCACTTGTATGAGTGTTCGATACTCCAAATCAGGATTTTGGAATCCATCCCATAATTCACTCTCTGGAAAGGGACCGTGAATATATCTACCTCTCTCCTTGCTTAGCTTTTCATGGTGAAAAATCAAAACTGAGAGGACGTCACTCTCCAAGTTGGTCGGTTTCAAAAGAATTTCTCCTTCAATTCCATCCCACGCCTGAGCGTAAGGATCCTTTTGTGCACCCCAGAGTATCACAGTAGTTTTAACATTGATGGCAGATAGCCGCACCATTTCATTTGCAAGACTTCGACATTCGGGTAGAACGACGAGTTCCCATAATTGTGGGGTTTTGTTTCCACATGTTGTGTCAGCGGCTTCTACTTCTTGAACACGGAGGGAGGAATGGGAGCCACAGGTGCCGAATGAATTGTTAATGATGTCCAGCTGTAATAAAACAAAAACTTAATTAGTAATCCCGATTTATATGGAAACATTTTAAAAGAAAAATCTGTAAACTTACTACAATAAACGGCTTTTTGTAGTTCATTTGAGCCACTCCCGGCCAACTATGACCCTCCTTCTGCAAGCACTCAGTTATCAATTTTCCAATGGCGGTGGAAGTGTAAAGTTGACAATTCATTTCTTCATGGGACTGGAATTCCTGGAGAACTTTGGAATCCCAGAGAACACAGCAATGCCACATTATCTTTGCCAATGTGGAAGGCGGACTTTCGTAAAGGACGGACTGGGCTGATTCACGATTGGCCTCGAAATCACAAAAGATTTTCAAATCTTCCTCATTTTCTTCTTCTGTTGTTTCATCTTCTGTACCAGTTCCGTTTTGTGCGGCTAACATTCTTGTGGGATCGAGAGGAGCAGGAGCAGCTATCAACAGGTTCGTCGTTTGTTGTGCAATCTTATCAACTGGCAGTGCAGGTGGTGGAGACATATAAGCGGATTTGGATGTGGAGGGTTGTGGAGAAATTGAGAAAACAATGGGATTCTGTCTGCATCCAGAGGACCTAGTACCGTCTCCATTTATCCCTGAACCGGAATTACTAAGTTGCTTACTAGTTTTATTCATCCGAAGAAGCTCATTATTTTGATTGCAACGGTCGTCATTTACTTCAGTTATTGGTGGCGCACTAATTATTCCACCAACTGGCACCATAGAAAACGGTATTACTGGTTGCGATGATTGCTGTCGACTGAGCTTCATTTGTGGAATACTTGGCGGCGGTTGGCTTTTACTTCTTTCGTGAGAATGCTCCCTTTCCAAACTCCTCGGCTGTGCCGTCAAACTTTTCAGAGTGCTTTCCTTTGAGAATTCAGCAACAACTAGTCTTTCTGGAGCAGATATTCGATAGTCTGCATTCGTCGTCGGTTCATTATGAATGGGGAAGTTGGGATCTGGAGGTAATGCTTCCTCCTCCATATCCTGCTGAACATCTAATGGTGGTGGTGGAGCAAACACTTCCTCTTCCTCTTGATGATCGCCTAGCCCATCATCATCATTATCATCGTCCTGGTCCACTTCCATTTCCTCACTGTGGAGCAGTTGCTTTTGGGAATCAGAAACTCGGTATCCTATCAAATGATTATTCTCAGTTCGGATTATTTCTAGAAGATTATCTTCTCTTATACCGTCCTGACAAGCGTCATTTCTATTTGGTTCTGCAGAAAAATCCGGGTTGCAACTACTGGCAGTTATAATTTCTTCTATGTAATGATCGCCACTAAATACTTGAATATCACCAGTAATGGGCTGAATGTCTTGGACGTTGCCAACTCCATTTAAATTAATACTTATGTTCTGGGGCTGGGCATCAGCTAACTGATGCGGTATCTCTCCGTCTTTGGCGTGTTCATTTTCACTAGGCAAGGGAGAATTGCGTGTTCTTACTTTTTTCCTACGAGATGTCTGGCGTTCTGGAGGGGGCTTCCTAGCCAATCGTAGTACTCGAGAAGAAGGTGGATCAGACTGAGCCAATTCGGGATCTACCTCTACCTCCTTGAGCAGAACTGGGGGTCTTGATGCAAGTGAGGATATTGAGGAGGTTGGGGATGGATAAGAAACATTGTCGATATGCAACTCTGGAGGTTCAATGGACAGGGAGGAGTTTGACCGAGTGGGAGGAATAATACGATCACCTATAAAACATTAAGAAATATAATAAAAACTAAAATCAACCGCAAAATTATTTAACTGCAAACGACTCAGGATAAACTGTAAATAATTACATCTTTCCAAAATAATCCTCAAATCCTTATTGATGTATTTATTGAGCGCCTCCTTCACTGATAACTTCTTTTCCTTGGGACTGCTGGACCTCGAAGATGAGGACGTTCTCAATTCTCTCCTTCTCCTCCTTGAACCTGACCTCGAGCTAGGCATATTGTCAGCCAATCCAAATTCTTTCACTACAATCAATAGAAATAGAAACAATTAACTTCACCATCCACTCCAGCACAAAATTGATGCATACTTAGCTTTCCTCTTAACTAGTGACTAAAATAACAGGAAATCGTTTTGTATCTTCCTATAAATTATATAAACTTAATTTATTAATACAGTCAAAATTCATGGAATATATTTAATTTACCAATCTCATCACATCACTTAATATTTTAATGGATTCTCTTCGGTCAGTTCAGTATTGCTATAGCCAACTGTTGAGTATTTTTATTTCCTAGTTTGTAGTTCACAGGAGACACCTTAATCCAACCCCATTACTACAATTGCTTAATAAAGAACTCAGCACTTTTAAAATGACAACTTAACAGTGAGTTATTGCCCATTAATTAGACAACTTATTGAACGTTTTGGAGACGCTGCTTAGCTCAAATGTGTGAAATTAGTTAGATGAAGATTCTGAACGCATGTTGCCGGCCCATATTTACAGATACACGTAAACACAACAAAACTGACTCGCTAACAATGAGACTTTTAGGTTTCAAGCAAGCTGCATCTCTTTTGTTCTCCAACAATTAATCAACACCAAAAAGAGAAGAGACACGAAGAGAAAAACAGCAGAGATGATATTTTTTTCTGTGATGCCAAGCCGCCGAGAGACGGGTGAGATGGGCAAACAACACAAACTCTATGGAGAAGTGGAGAACTGAACTTATTGCTTGGCTGGACTGGAGGTGGAAGCGTAAGCCCTTGGCATTGCATTGCAGCTTGCAGCAGCGGAGGAGTGAGTATCCAAGTGCTGGAGTTTCCTAGGTTTTGATTCCATGAATCCTCCCTCTCTCCCTCACAACATACAACCGTACACTGTGACTCACAGTGAACAGCAACAAGCTAAATTATGCATGCTTCCATGCTTGTTGTTTCCTTGAAGACTCCAGCATGGGAAGTCTTCCAAAAGTCTGACTGAAGTTCTTGGTCTTTGTTGCTAAACCTACGCAACGTCACTTTTAGTATTGACAGACGCTGCAACTTGTTTCATTGAATTTGTTGCAGTTGCAATCAAACATTAATTAATGTTGTTGCTCAGTGATTGTCTTATGCATAGAAAAATGCTAAAGAAATGATGGAAGTTAATTATTTTGGAAACGATTGTGATCTTGGAAATGATATCATTGATATCTAGAGTCATTGTGTAGTATCAAATGCATACAAGATATTTTTTAATCTGCTTTTAAGTTTAGTTTATGCCATGAATCCGAGTATACCTAATCTCTTTTGTTTCGCATGCTTTCGTAGTAGTTAAGTAGGTAAAAAAACATTTTATTTATGACTTAATAGACAATTAAATACATAATATTATGCATCTCAAAGGAATTCTAAATCCCTCTCCAAAATACTGTGAAATCGAACATCATTAAAACATTTTATAATATACTTTAAGGATAAATACTTTCTGTCCTATCCACCTCCCACTTAAACGTAGCCTGATGATTAGTCCAGTAGCTCTCGCTGAAATCCTTGAACACCAGGATGAACAAGCCGTTGGTCTCAAAAATTGACTTTTGTGTGAATAAATTGCAAAATCTGGTTCAAAAAAATTTATAATATCATTAAAATCTGCACAGTTAATCAACGTATTCGTGCTTTCCAATAATTAATTCAGGTTTTTTTTTACAAATCCACTTACATTCCCTTGTATGTAATTTTATCATAGGCAACCGCATATATCCGAATGGAATCATAGCTACAGCTACTCCCACTGGACATATCCCTCTCCAAATTTTCTTCCGTGAAAGTCAGTCTGAGTGCTGTGAACGATCTCTCAATCTTTTTGTGGTTGGCTGACAAAACAATTATGCTGGTTTTATAGGCAGGGCTCTCCCAAAATGGAATTGTCAGATTTCCGGATGTTCCATTTCCATAAACGAGATTCTCTCCACTGTAGGCTGTAAAGGGTCTAGCTTCAACTGCGCGGAATGAGAGCTTGAAGCCGGTGCCCGTGTTCCCTTTAGTTCTGAAGACGACAACTGCAATGCCGCCAGGAATGAAGGCTTCTGTGAGAGGATTTGGTGGACCAAGATGAGTGCTTTCGATAAGCTTCCGGTCGTCAAAGGAGTAGATGTTGATGGCGTTTGGGTCGGCGGTGGCGTTGAAGCCGTGGGCTTCCAGGGTGAATACGAGACCGGAAAGGAAACTGCTTCCATCTGAACGAACGATAAAGGAGCAGAGTTCATTGGCTTCGTAGGACTCTTGGAACTTGTATTCGATTCGGCCAGAGTTGGTGGTGATGATGTCGCCACAGCGGGTCACTGGAGGTTTGATAACGTGAAGGTCATTAATTCCAGTTTGAATGATTAATTAATTAAGTAAACAATTCGATAACTTACGAGTATTGGGATCCGGCACTTCTGTTGTTGTCGTGGGGGCGGTCGTCGTTGTTGTTTCTGGTGCTCTTGTAGTGGTACTTGGAGTCGTTGTGGAAGTAGTGGGTGGCTCTGTTGGTGTCACCGATGGAGGTCTTGTACCCTCCACACATTCTGGGACGTTACTTGGATAGTCGCATCTATCCCGGCTAGGATTGAAGTAAAGTCCTGCTGGACAAGGCATCAACGTTTCTACTCCATCGTCACAAACAATGTATTTTGTGCAGTCTGGATGAGGGACCAAGGATTCGCCTGTGGGGGGACATTCGGATGCCAATGTCAACGAAAAAATCTACAACGCAACACAACAGATACACCCACATTTTAGTTCTGAATATATACTAGCAATAATGTTCATGTACATGTATTAAAATATGTACTGCCTATTTAAACGATAAATTTAATATAAATTTATCTTACCGTTGACAAAAGAAAAAATGTTGTATGAAAATTCATGTTAAGATATTTTATGCTACTTTATCAAAATATCTGAGGTAATTCAGAATCTTGTGCGACGGTGGATATACAATTGGAACTGAACTGACTTCAAATTTGACGCTTATATATGAGCATGCATTTTTTAATCATAGTACAAGAAAATCAAACTAAACATACCTAATACAGAATGCAAATGCAGATATATATCGTTTGCCTATGTCTCATGTTAATTAATGGAGCAATAGTTGTAACGCTCAACGCTGTTTCATTTAAAAAAATCAATAATATTGAAGATTACCTGAAGTAAAATTATACCTAATATATGTCGTATAGAAGTGAAACAGTCATGGACAGTAACCACTTGTTTATTCTCAACGAGCTTATCTCACCCGCTTCTATTGCTTATCGTTGTCAATCAGTCATTCTTCATTAATTGCCCACTTGTATCCATCTCATCATAAGTTAGAAAATCTGATGCAACCATACTTAATCATTACTTTGAAATATGAACTTCATATAACAGCTTGTAATTTGCGCTGATTTTTGTTTACTATTAGTTAGATATGCAAGCATAATTATCTTAAAATCAGAACAAAGCATTAATACTATATACAAAACTAATTGACGTCTTTTGCTGGCATACTGGCAGTTGTTTTAAATTGTTGGACTGTACGAGATAAGTTTTGTAGAGTTCAAGCATCCAGCAATATTCTCATATACATAGGTTTAATCATTTCAAGTCGTATAATGACAAACAAAACTAATATGAGTTTCATTTCTCCCAATGCATGTAAGGTTTCATATACATAAAGTTTCAAGTACCTATATTTTATTTTTCCTACAACAAATGAGACACAGAAAAGGAAAGGAAAAACGTTGAAAGTCGAGAAATACAGGTAATTGATTTCATCAGCTTTTAATTTATTTTTGTGAAGCACTTAAAAATTAAAGTGGTTATAGACTATATAGACTGTGCTTGTGTCAACCAATGAACTGTGGGTACATCTACCAATGTAAAAAATAACTTATCAATTCAAATGAAGATTTGTAATATGTTACTTCATTTATGCTGTTATTATAAGAAACATTTTTCAATGATACATAATATCCAACGATTGGTTGTGTATTGATTTTTTATTGCTGGTATAAAAGAATGATTTATTGGTATCATAAGTCTTAGTATGAATCAATCCTCCATTAAGGCATACTATTTTTTAATCTTCAAGTCCAAACCAACTTTTAAAATGAATTATTTGACATCTGCTGCAGTCATATTAGCAGCACTTCTTTGTGTTGCAACGGCTTTTGAAACTAAATTATCATCAGAGGAACCAACTGTATGTGAGTGATCCCTTAAAGCCAACAATACACTATACACTATAATTTCAATTTACAAAAAATGCTAAGTGCATGGCTTATAATTTTCACTTTCTCTGTTTTCTCTTTCAGTGACGCAATGTGGACAAACCGTGCTTTCCAATAGTGGCAGCATTGAATACAAACTGGATGAATTTTACTCCAGCGACGAACTCTGTGCATTCACCATTCGTACAGAATCCGTTGGTGATTTAGTGTTCACCCTGGAGTCCCACGGAATTAACGAAACCTCAGATCCTTTTGCCATCAACATTTTCACTTTTGGAGAAAGTGGAGTAATCGAGACTACTCATCTAGGTCCACCAAACCCTCTCACTCAAGCATTCATTTCTGGAAGCATTGCAGTTGTCGTGTTTCGTACAAACAAAGGAAAGAATGAAGCCCGTGGCACCGGTTTTAAGCTTTCATTTACCACCGTTGTCTCCAAGCAGTATGGCATCAGTGGTCAGGACTACATCTTCACAAATGCATCTAGCACTGACGAACAAACTATTACTCTTCCATTCTGGGAGAATCCTGGAAGAAACAGGGCAAACGTGATTGTTTTGTCGGCGGATGGGAAAGCAGTGACGGATGTGTTTGGCAGCATGAGAGTCACTTTCTTGAGAGAAAATTTACAAAAGCATATTACCGTTGCCGATTGCGGTTATGATGCCATCTACATTTATACTTTTACTTCAGAAACGCTCGAACATGAGCAGACGTAAGATAACAGATAATATGCCAGTATATACCTAATACGTTTTATTTTATTCACACAAATGCTAAGGGGATTTCTCATTTTGGCTTTCCCTTAACAGGTTCTGCAGTTTGCTTCATCATCGGGCTGTATATGTCACAAAGGGACTAATGATTCTGGTGTTTAGAGACTTCGAGGAAAGCTATTGGGGTAGTCATGAAGCCACATTTAAATGGGAGATTTATGGATCATAAATGTATTTATTTTGGTCGTTCATTGATATAATATTTAATTAAATATTTGTGATTGTTAGATTTACATTTTTTTATTTGAAAGTAAGCTAAGCAAATAAAATAACTTTTACTAACTTCTCCATTTCCAATACATACTTGATATTGCACTGATGAATGAATTTTAATTTTGATTTGACAAATACGTTTTTTGTCTCCAACATTTTATGCATTTGTGCATTTTATATAATATTTAGTTTATTTATTTGTAATTTGCTTGAAATTTAGGGTGTGGCCGGTATAGGCCGCTAATGGAAGGGTGCGTTTATTACAAGAAATCCAGCTCTTAGGGAAACCACTATAACGAGCCGTTGTTACTATCAGTGCACTGTGTCTAAAGGGACATTTACAATAGTATATAATAATTTCATTCTATAAGTTATCAACTACATTTCCAAGATAATTTGTCAATATTATTCAATGTTTGGTCTGGCAACGGTATCTTGGTATTTCGTATTATGATTATTTGCGAAATATACTATAACTATATTATAACTGAGCCATTATCGAAAAAAACATGGAAAATCAAAATAAATTATAAATAAATATGCTGAATACTATAGAAAACATCAGTTGTAATCAAAATTAGAAACGTATTTGTCAAATTGAACAGCATTTTCATTAATTTGTAAATTACTTTATACCTATCTATTTTAAGCATCAAAATATTGATTTTTTGCCCTAGATTTCAAAATGTGCATGCAAAATATCTTCAAATCTGTTGAGCGTTGAGTTATGAAATTTTGCGTGGATTTGGTTGGTATCCAGCAATAGTGTTGTGTGCAAAACTTGGGGGCGATCAAAGAACTGAAGAAAACACCGTATCCTTGTAAGTATCCGTATCCTTCCAAGTTTTTCGCCAAATATTTTAGATTTGAAAAGTGATTAAGACTCCCTGATTACAATATGAACATACCGAAATCATTGATTCTTTTAGATCTATTCTTCAATCAAGTTATGATTAAGGTTCAAAAGTTCGATCCAAACACTATGTATATTAGAGCAGACCTAAATTTATGACATGCTCCAATATCTGTTTTGACCGATTTCAATCTGATATAATATTTTTTAGTTAATAGTAGGGGTTGTATTTGATGAGATTTTACCCCATGGGCTACTTACGTATTTTTTAAAGTTCACTAATAATATGCATTACACAGAGGTATGTATTATATAGACCTAAACTCATATAGAAAGCTGGAAATTTGTGAAATAGGGTCCAGAAAATACATAGGTAGGTTGATTTTTTATTGATAATAATATTTGATAATCCATTCCGTCTGATAAAATAAGATATTATCTTGCGAATATTGTTGAAATGGTTGAAATGCTATATATCACGATATACCATTTCAACCCTCGAGATATGTACGTGGCTATTTTTTTGGTCTATAGGGTTTACCATGCACGGAAAATTTTCAAAAATGACTGACAAACCACATATAATTTACTGACAAGCAGATTGTTAAAATTTCCAAACTGTTTTGAGTGGGCAAAGTTTAGCAATGACTTTTGACCTCCAGATAACTTTTAAAACTTGTTACATTATGCATAATATGTACATTAGATTGAGTAGTGTCCCGATTCCAGATTCCAGTTGTAGTTATAAAGACATAAACTTGGGTTTGTCTTGAAAACATTGCTTCTAAGGAAATCCATAAAGATGGTGTTTACAAGGTTGCCCATTTTCCCCGTAAATATGCTTAACCAACTCCTAAGCAAAATTTGGTTTCCAACTCCTCTGCTTTGGAAACCTCGTGAAATGAAATGGGAGTATGAACGACAGTACACGCTCCCTTACTTTCTCTCAACCGTTGGAATAAAATCCGCCTACACGCTGTCCTCCATACTTGCAGTTTTTATCGGTCGGAAGCATCCTGAAATGTTCTCATCCACACAGCTTATATTTCAGTACTTGATGGTGTTAATTTCGATCGGTCTAATTGCTCTGGACTACCTTATTTGCTTTGAAGGCAAAGAATTGCTGATTGCACTTAACTGGTGCTACCGAAGAGCAGACTGGATTAACAAATACGGTAATGTTTCAAATAGAATTGACAAAATTAACCTTTTTGAGTTGCATGTCTCATTTCAGTTTTAATCTTGATATTGATATATGTACTTGATAGGGTCACCTCACTCAAATAAGATTTGTGCAACGTTGGCTGCAGCAAATATGGTTTTTGTAACACTAGTTGGAATTGGATGTGCGTTAGTTGTCATATATTTACAGTTGGACCCGTTCACAATAATTCTTAAATATTTAAGTATTGGCACAGATTTTATTGATGTAAGATATATAGTCGGAATATATATAATTCAGATTTGGTGTATTAGTTATCGAATTCTCACCATTACTGCTTTGGTAGAAGGCTTCTACAGAATTGAGCTGCTAAGGGTTCTTTCATGTCGGTTGCTAACGGTACAGTCCATCCGTCTTTACAAAGAGAGTTTCATAGTTATGCAAACACTTTATCTTACAGAGTATAAAGGATCAACAGTGGGTCTAGTAGCCTTGTTTATAGGAGCTATTCTTTGCGTAAATACTTTTATTTTAGGATTTGCACGTAAAATTACATTAGTTTGGATCTTGTCCTTGATTCTAGCTGCTGCTTGTATCTTTGTACTGCACGTCTTGTTCATAATAGGTTGTTCAATGTTTCAGTTGTCTCATAAAATACTGCGTAATTGGAAAAACAGCATTTCAACTCAGTTTACGTCTGGTGAAAGGAAGTATGCTCGAGCGGAAATAAGAAGCTTGCAAGTTACTCGAATACCTGCAGGAAAAGTTGGTATTATAGACAGAGATATAAAGACTAACTATTTGGAGAAGCTACTTGACTCCATTGTCGACTCTATCATAGTAACTCTGGGACAAACAGGTTAAGAATTGCATTTGGTAATCATAACTTGTAGAAACGGTTGCAAATTGTTGTCCTTCAAAAACTAATAAAAATATATTGCAAAAACTATCTAGCCATAAATTTGCAAGTATTATAGTGAGTAGCTTTTTAAATCTTTAAGTTCGTATCCATCTAAATCAATATATGCTTATGTTGTGTCAAAATTAATATATTTTCTTATATAAATTAGTCTATATGAAGTTATAATTTATGATACAAAATCTTAATTCTGTAATACCTTAAAATTTAATTGAATATTTTGTTTCAGTTGCTTTTAAACACTCAATGACTCAATATATAATATATGTGTTGTTGAATGAAATAATTCCTTTGTTTGTGACATTTTAAAGCATATTTGTTAAATATGTCAATGTTTTGAATCACATCATACTCAGTTTTTAATTTAAAATAACAAAATATATGCAAATTTTCCACATCCGATATATAAAGTAATATTTAGTTTATTTATTTGTAATTTGCTTGAAATTCAGGGTGTGGCCGGTGTGGGCCACTATTGGAAGGAATAAGCCAGCTCTCAGGAAAAATTACTAAAGAGACGGAGCTACTATCATTGCACTTTGTGTCTAAGAAATGGGTATTTAGTACACATTATCAGAGATGATTTGTCAATATTATTCAATGTTTGGTCAGGTATTTCATATTATGATTATTTGCGAAATGTATACTATAACTATATTATAACTGAACCTTTTTCGAAAGTAACATGGAAAATATAAGTAAATTATGAATAAATATGCTGAATATTATAAAAAATATAAGTTATAATGAAAACTAGAAACGTTTTTGTCAAATTGAGCAGCATGTTTATTATTTTGTGAATTACTTTATACTCATCTATTTTAAGCATCAAAATATTGATTTTTTCACCCTAGATTTCAAAATGTGCATGCAAAATATCTTCAAAACGACTGAGAGTTGAGTTACGAAATTTGCATGAATTTCGTTGATATCCAGAAGGTTGTATTTGTGCAAAACTCGGGGCGATCAGAGAACTTAAGAAAACATTTAAGTACAAGCAAGTTTTTCAGCCAAATACTTAAGATATGAAAAGTGATAAAGACTCCCTGATTACAATATGTACGTACTAAAAATAATAGAGTTAAAGTATAGAATTAGGAATGAGGTTTTCATGGACATGGCTGGAATACCCCTGGAAATATGCCATACAGCTTTCGATCTCTTATCCGATCTCATATATCTCATATATCTCATTTTTCGTCCCCAAGCTTGGCCAGCCTTCTGTCTTGTCATTGTTATGGATAATTCCAGATATAAGAGCCTTGGGAACTTCAATCTTTCACAAATTTATGACATGTTGCAATATCTGTCTAAACCGATTTCAATCTGATTATATTTGTTAGCTATTAGTAGGGGCTGCATTTGATGAGATTTGGTATATTTATTTTGTGAAGTTCACTAATAATATGTATTACACAGAGATATGTATTATATAGACCTAAACTCATATATAGAAAGCTGTAAATTTGCAAAATAGGGTCCAGAAAGTACATTTATTGAATTTTTTAAATGATGATATCCCCGGGCATGGAAATTCTTCGGGAGCACGGGAGCATGCTCCCATGAAAATTTTGCCGCAAATCAGGGATTGCTTCGATGATCAGGGATTGGTCGTGAAACAGGGGTGTCAATTGGCGACCCGCTCTTTTTGTTCATCAGGGATTTTTCTAAGGAAATCAGGGATTTAAAAAAAAGTTCATCAGGGTTTGATTTCCGCAATCAGGGATTGAAATCTCGTGATCCACTGACTTTTGTAGGAATTTCCATGTCCGATAATATCCGTTGGCTCTGATAGAGTAAGATATTATCTTACGAATATTGTTGAAATGGTTGAAATCCTATGTCTCACGATACAACCAACCCTCGAGATATGGGGCTATTTTTTTGTCTATAAACGTTTACCATGCATGAAAAATTTTCAAAAATGATTTGACGAACGACATATATAATTTACTGACAAACAGATTGTTACGATTCTAAAAAAAAGTTTGAGTTCGCAAAGTTTAGCAATGACTTTTGACCTCCAGACAACTTTTAAAGCTTGTTAAATTAGGCATATTAATACAATAGCTTGAGTAGTGCGCGAATGTGGTTGTAGGCACACATACTTGGTTTTGTCTTGAAAACATTGCTTCTAAGGAAATCCATAAAGATAGTGTTTACAAGGTTGCCCATTTTCCCCATAAATATGCTTAACCAACTCCTAAGCAAAATTTGGTTTCCAACTCCTCTGCTTTGGAAACCTCGTGAAATGAAATGGGAGTATGAACGACAGTACACGCTCCCTTACTTTCTCTCAACCGTTGGAATAAAATCCGCCTACGCGCTTTCCTCCATCCTTGCAGTTTTGATTGGTCGGAAGCATCCTGAAATGTTCTCATCCACACAGCTTATATTTCAGTACTTGATGGTGTTAATTTCGATTGATCTGATTGCTCTGGACTACCTTATTTGCTTTGAAGGCAAAGAATTGTTGATTGCGCTAAACTGGTGCTACCGAAGAACAGACTGGATTAACAAATTCGGTAATGCTCCAAATAGAATTGACAAAATTAACCTTTTTGAGTTACATGTCTCATTTCATTTTTAATCTTGACATTTTGCAGGGTCACCTCATTCAAATAAGATTTGTGCAACGTTGGCTGCAGGAAATATGGTTTCTGTAACACTAGCTGGAGTTGGTTGTGCAATAGTTATCATATATTTACAGTTGGACCCATTCGTAATAATTCTTGAATATTTCAATATTGGCACAGATTTCATTGGTTTAAGATATGTAGTCGGAATATACATAATTCAGATTTGGTGTATTAGTTATCGAATTCTCACCATTACTGCTTTGGTAGAAGGCTTCTATAGAGTAGAGTTGCTAAGGGTTCTTTCATGTCGTTTGCCAACGGTACAGTCAATCCGTCTTTACAAAGAGAGCTTTATAGTTATGCAGACACAGTATCTTACAGAGTGTAAAGGAACAACAGTGGGTCTAGTAGCCTTGTTTATAGGATCTATTCTTTGCGTAAATACTTTTATTTCAGGATTTTCATGTAAAATTACATTAGTTTGGATCTTGTCCTTGATTCTAGCTGCTGCTTGTATGTTTCTACTGCATGTCTTATTTATAATAGGTTGCTTAATGTTTCAGTTGTCTCATAAAATACTGCGTAATTGGAAAAATTGCATTTCAACTCATTGTCAGTTTACGTCTGGTGGCAGGAAGTATGCTCGAGCGGAAATACAAAGCTTGCAAGTTACTCGAATCCCTGCAGGAAAAGTTGGCATTATAGACAGGGATATGAAAACTAACTATTTGGAGAAGTTACTTGATTCGATTGTTGACTCCATTATGGTAACCCTGGAGCAAACAGGTTAGGAATTTGGTTTCGTAGACTAATAAAAATGTATTATAAAAACAATCTTAAATCTGTAAGTGTTATAATCAGTAGCTTTCTAAGTACTTAAGCCCGTATCCACCTAAATGTACCTATGCTTGTGTCAAAATCAATGTTTACTATAGAAATTAGTCTATATAAAGTTGTAATTTACAATTATAAAATTGAAATTTTTGAATAACTTAATTTCAGTAGGATATTTTGTTTCAGTTTATGGCTTTGCTGTTGTTGAATTAATTATTTATTTTGTTTGTGGTGATATTTTAACACATTTTTGTTAAATCTGCAAATGTTTTATATCACATTATACCTTATCTTTAATTTAAAATAATAAAGTACATGATGCAAATTTCGCACATCAGATATATAATGCGTATTAATCTGTTTATTATTCTGCGAATTATTGGTCAATTGTTCTTAAATGTAATTGATGTTACGCATTACCATTGATTGATGCATAATTAAAGAAGTCATAACTCTTAACTCGGAATCACCTTAACATCAATGCAGATTTACTCGGAATTTAAACTAGTTTGATACATCATGGTCCTAATTTTCTTTGTAAGTCTTATGGGACTTTTAACTGGTATAAAGGGAATAACAGTGGATGTGGTCGGTCAAGTCTGGGATGTGGGCTGTCAATTAGACCAAAACACAGAACGAATACAGGTGGCTTTTGCAGTAGATACTACTTATACTAACAAAGCGTTTGTAGAGAAACTGAGTGAGTCTCTAAAGCACATTATGGACGAATTGAACAAAATTCATCCGGGAACTGAATTTGCTTTAACGACACATGCCAACTGGCCCCAGTCTGCGTTCACATCCGATGGAACAGGTTTAGGACACGAAATGCCGTAAGAAATCAGAGCATTTAAGTAGGTATTTTATTATGTGGAACGCGTAAATATTTATATACGTGTCACGTTTCTGATTCTAGAGAAGGTTGTTACACAAAACATCATGAGTTTACAAACAGTTATCAAAAAATTCAAGAGGCTGCAAGCAACGTAACATATCTAATAGGACCAACGGTCGAGAATTCGGAAGAGAATGCAGTGGCTGCAGTTGCTTTCACAGCTGCCGACGAGGGATTAGGTTGGGTGCGTGACATTTTTGATCCCAATGGGAAAAGAGTTCATCGATTTGTTGTTTTGATAACTGACGAGTGGAGCATATTTGAGCTTCCTATTGAAGGAGATAGAAAGCCATTTCGTGGGGATGGGACTGACACTTGTTCCACATCTTTACCTCCCTCGCTAGAGAAAACCAGGGCGATTTTGGATGAGAAGGATGTGAACATGATTGGCTTATACTTTACTAACCAAACTGTATCGGATAAGTACGTAGAAGAATTTACGTTAGCGAGCTTTGGATATCGGCACTGCTTTAGAAAGAGAGTGTTTACGATAAGCGGTTTTCCAAACTCTGGACATATCACGATTCGTAATTGTGTAAGACAATTTATGCGATGTGTCTTTCTTGATCCTCCTGGGGGTTACAATACATTAGGACTTTAAAAAATGCTTTTATTTATTTATTAGGTGTATGCGTAAGTTTATATACCTACTTTAATTTTTATAAGTGTGTTGTGTTGCTCATACTTGATAATATTTGTCCAACATGATTGTTTGATATAGCAAATCTATATTATTATTGTTCTTATGTATAAGTTCTGGCAATTTTATGCATAATAAGTTTAAAATGCCATAAAACATTGTTTGTGGGTTGGAATGAAAGTGTATATACATGCTCAAATTAAGTGTTATATTGGAGATTGTCGAAATTTTAACTGTTGTTAGCTGTATACAATTGAACAGAACAGTTTATTAATAAATTTTAAATAAACGTATTCCAGAGGTTTTAAATAAATGTTCAAACATACTTACGACTTTTTTCAAACCATCTTAACCATGGTGCAAAATACTTATCAAAGCCTGCTATTGCTTTAATGTATGTTTTGCGATAATAAAGTAGCATACAAAACTTCAAACAGTTAAAGCTTACAGAAGTATCCACTGATACATCAACAGAATAATTTGGTGTAATTGCTTCATTGTTTTATGCCAGTAATTGACCACCGGAACAAATCGTAAAACTATACAATGTCTAGCAAACATTTCCTCAATATATCATCCTGATATGTTTTGTATTATAAATCAAAGCTTCCTATTCAATCAATTTGCACTCTTTACTGTTATTACTGAAAACAAGTTTATCTGTTAATCATGGCACTAAAGACGATGAAATATTTCGGAATTATATTTCATATATCACTATTCAGTTCACACGCCCATGCAGCTTACAAATATGCAGTTGTTAGAGAGGCTACAGGAGACAACGGCTGTATTCTGGAACCCGATACAGACAGAATCCAAGCCGCTTTCGTCATCGACAATACCTTCACAAACAAAGATTTCATATCAAAATTGACCGACTCTGTAGTCGCCACAATGGATCATCTCAACACCCTCCATCCCGGAACAGAATTTGCTCTTACGACACATGCTAACTGGGAACAGGGCGCGTTTAGTAGAGCAGGACATAATGATCCGTACGACAAATTTTTATTACTTGCAAGTTAACTATGAAAAGTTTCAGAACTTTCTTAAATATTATTTCAGTGAAGGATGCTACTTCCGTAGACAAACATTTACAAATATGACGGACGTCATAAAGAAAGCTGCAGGAGAAGTAACCTATATTGTTGGTCCTACCACAGGCTCTGCTGAGGAAAATGGAGTATCTGCGCTCGCATTTGCTGCTGCAGATGATAAGCTTGGCTGGATAAGAACACCTATAGATGATAAAGGAAGAGGAGTTCATAGATTTCTTATCTTTATGACTGATGAGTGGAGTATTTTTTCACTTCCAAAACCTGGGAATAGACAACCATTTCGTGGAGATGGAACTGATCTCTGCTCCACGTCTCTGCCTCCGTCTTTGGAGAAAGCGAAGTCGGTATTAGAGGAGAAAGATATGAACATTGTTGGAGCTTATTTCAAGAAAAAGGCGACGTATGAGAAGTACAAGAAGGAGTTTACTGATATTGGTCTGGCTGACCGACATTGTACTGCAGATAAGGTGTATGCGAATGCAAATGATTTTGGAAACGGTATTGAGGACCTTACTTTTAATTGTGTGAAACAGTTTCTGGACTGCGTATATTCGGATCCTCCTCCATATAATACTTTAGGTATTTGAAATATAATAAGAAGTAGATGTTTGTTTTTTGTAAACGGAAAATGAATTATTGACCTGTTTTACTGACACTTTCTCATGGAAGTCACAGAACTTCTGAGAATGTCTGTGATAAAATACGTATTTGAACAAAGGTTTTGTTGCAATAAAGGCAAAAATGCATGCTGATTGATGGTATCAGTTTCCCACAATCAATTTTGTAAATATTTTAATATTTCATTTTTATCATATTGTATCGGCATTTTAACTTTTTAAGTTATTTTTGAAAAATATTGGGAAAATTATTTCCTGAAAGACACCCTCCAAAACTTCCATAATCTGCAAATTTTTTGTCGCGAAAATAGTAATCTGCAAATTGCAAATTCCATGACTCTCCGCGCATACTTCTTTGTAAAGCTCATTCTTCGAACCAAGTTCAGTATAGAGCGCTTTATTTCCTAATCCAGTTTTCAAGAACGAATACACGATCCGATTACGTTCAAATACAAGCATTCAAAATTGCGCCATCCAAATTTATTCGTATTGGTAAATGTTGTTTTATGTTTTTGTTTTCAATACAAAAGTATGTATATGAACAAAACAACTTTAACTTTACAGTATATGTAAATGTTAAACAGAAAAACGATAAATAGGTTGTAATCAGTAATCAACAAGTAAATTGTAAAATTTTAAAAGGTTATTCAAATCCAAAGGCCTAAAGGTCATGAATATAGAAACAGGTATAAATGTCAGTATGTTAAACCACTACTTTACTTACCTAACTGCGATATGTGTTGACATTTTTTAAAGACCCGTAAGTATGGTGGATATGCGACAAAAGTCTTTTGTGTGCAAATATTAGGATTAGTTTCTCTGTAAAATATATTTTATTCGTTCCTTATATGAGAGTCAGTATGGTTTTTCAATTTGGTTAGATTCAAGGATATGATGCAAGAAAAACAAAAGTTCAATCAAGCCTAAGCCACCAAGTCTATACAATCTCAAACAACAGTAAAAAATTCTTTAGAAGCTTTGCTTCTATTTACAGTATTTGGCGTTTTTGGAGTTATGGTTGTTAAGGATGAGTGACAATCTCACATCCCTGCCTTGTTGCCCATGGTATAGCAGTACACCAGGGCAAGGCGTCATGTAAATTAATGGCGGTGGCGTCGCTTGATAGGGTGCTTCTTTTTAAAACTGCATAACTAACCAAAAGCAGCATAATTTAAAATACTATATGGCATTTCGAAAGACCGATAACTCATGTTGAAGTGTGTAAAAAAATTATACGCCTGGATCAAGTGCGTGCATAATAATTAGTTATCAAAATCATTCACTTTTTGTCATTTGCTTGCATGCAAAATAGCTTCTCTGAGATGCTTTTTTTCTCAAAAACTATATCATGTGCAGTCGAACGCAATGAGTCTTTAGAACCACAAGAAGTTAAACTATCTCTCACCAATAGGATTTTGAAGTCTCATGATTAATTTATAAAATACAAAACCTTTTTTAGACGACCAAACAGTAAACATATTTATTTACAAATTAATAACTTACTAAGAATAAAAACACATTTTAGCTGCAAAACAAAATAAGACATGAAAAATGTTATCATGAAAAGTAAAGATAATATAATTTTGATTAATTTAGGAATGCAAAATCTGGACTAATTAAAATTAAAGGCAGTGCATTTTCCTTATTCGATTGTAGCTTTTTCCCAGGATGTAGATCTTCTCCATTCTTTTCCCGTAGTCGCTTTTTTTGTTCGCGAGCTTGAGCTATTGCAGCAATTCGCTGTTTTCTTGCTTTACTTGTTTTTCCCATTCTGTCAAGTGAATTACGATTTTTTAAATATAATAGCCTATGGGACTATGGGTGCCTGGAGCAAGGAGGCAATCGAGTGGATTAACGTGATAGGCTCATATCTTAACTTAAAATCCGGTG
>JAQIXW010000062.1:0-60936 GCA_034700685.1 Willowsia buskii | reverse complement strand
TGATTTTTGACATTCTTTTTTCGTAGCCTGCGGAGTGATTTTAAAATTTTGTCCTGGAGGGGTTTCATCGCAGCCCCATTCTGCTGTATCCGGTGAGCCATCGTGGCCTCAGTTTTTATAGTAGCCCAGCTCTGCGAGTTGCATGCATGTTATGCAGCAGGCTGTCTGATCATCAGGAACATCGCCAACGAAACCACCGCCACCAAAAAGGATAAAAGTAGAGAAGAATGCAAATGCATGCCTGGTTCTCTTTTCTACATAATAATGATATAAACATATACCTAAGCAATGTACATACTTTCTGTATATATATGTATGAGTGACAAACCTTTGAATCTGGCGCAATACAACGAATTCATCCACCCCGGCAGCACCATACCACGCCGTGGCTTTTTGTTATATGCCTACGAGGACAAACAGATTGAGATTACCTATCCGATGCGATAATAATAATAAGGGTCTGATTGTTTGTTTTGATGAGTAGAGTATATATGCATGAAGGTATATAGATAATAGATGTATATTATAATTCAACATAATTATATATTTGTGTATATTCCTAGCCTGTAGTAAATGTATTATGCGTGTATATTATAGTTTCTTTCCTGAGAGAAGCAGACAATCTCCATAATAGAACATGCTGCCTCTTCCCCCACTACTACTACTTACTACTACGCTGTAGGAGGGAATGTGCATACAAATTTTCTGTTTCTGTATGGACGCTACCTCCACCACCGGGCACAGCACCGTGTGACCGTGTGTGTTTTTTAGGAGATGCACGAAACGACAGCAACATTCAGCTTGGAAGCACTCCCGTCAATTCATTGCATCATCATACGGCGTGCTTTCTTCCTTTTCTTGATGTTGCTGGCTGAAAAAAAAAAGATGTGCTGTGAGAAAAACTTTGAGGAGACGATGCAATTGTTTGGGTATTGGTATTGTGTAAAACGCATACTGGAATAATCGAAAATTGTAGCGAGGTTTCTTTCATTAAATCCATTGAGGTGATTCAGTTCGATGTTTTCTCTTCACATTACAACGATGCACATTGATGAAATTTTACAGGTAAGGTGCTACTGTACTGTAGGTGCAAGAGACTCAAAGAATTAAAGAATTTTGCACGCATCTAAAGTACAGATTATGAACGCTTTAGCACGCTGAGTTTTAAATTAAAAATTTTGCGTTCCTATACCCAGAGACATTTATGTCGTTAAGTTTTATGATGATAGTTCAAATGGAAATAAATGTCATTTCGGGTTTAAAAATTTAATTGAGCCTTAAGGCTAGCTAGTAATCTCTTGTATATTAGGAGAGCACTTGTTGTAAATTGCGTAAGAATGCCTGTCTCGGTTAATTATTGGGCAACCAACTTGTGAAGATTTTCATAGTGAACGTAAATACGAGAAAGGTAATGAATGACATCGATTTTTTACTCACTACAAATAAAAAAGGTAAAACTGAATGTAATGTGTTTGCTATAAATGTAATATTGAAATGTGAGATGATTAAGCATATGAATTGTGAGAATTTTGTTATATCACCCTACAGGATACACACAGTGAACGGGTTGCTTGCATCAGGTTAACAGTTGTGTAGCAGCAGAAACACCAACACCATCAAGAGAATCAGTCAAATCTAATCCACATTATTATTGCTGCTACCTACATCATCTTTACTGCTTTATACTCACTGAATGCTCAACTTTCTACTACTTCCCTTTCTTGTCTGTCATACCATACTTGCAAGGCATTCTGCCTTTTACTATCTATGGTTTAGTATGCCCAGTTTCTTCTCTGATAGTTTATGATGAATAAAAACATCGCATTTTGAATGTGGTTTAGTGCAAGAGTTTGGAAAGAATGTATGTATGCATGTATCTTTGTATGCGTGCAGACGTGGACGGATAGAGTGCGATGTGAGGTAAATGGGAAAGAGTTTTTTGTATGTGTAAAAACATCTTTTCTTCCTCACTCTCTCCGTCTTCGTTTAAGGCATGTGAAAGGGATTTCTTGTCTTCTCTACTCTGTAGTCGCAGCGTTGATGATGAATGCATACTTTTTTATAGAAGGAAAATCAGTTCAGAATGGATGGAGTTGTTTTCTGCCGTGTTTACTAACCTTCATCCTTACTTTACCTTAGTACACACTAAGCATGTACTCTTCCATAAAAGTAAGCGACCAGGAGATCAAAATATAATGTGTTCCGCAGCGAAAGCGGTTGTAATAATGTAGCTGGAAGCAGCATAGATTATGATGTATGATTATCGAATTCTGCAGAGAAAAAAGAGACCACATTTAAGTATGTATTATTAGTCATTACTGACTTTGGGTTGTTTTGAACCAGAAACCTGTGTAAACTCAAAGTATCTGGTGGTCTTCCCTGAAACTCGAGTTTAAAGAGTCCACTAATTGCCATTATCAACATGTCATATCATCATCATCACTATGATGATGATAACCCATGAAATTTACATAATATGACATGTAGGTATTTGGTTGACCCTGTATGCTGGAAACGGGAGAAACCTTTAAAAAGTTGACACAAAGAGCGACAACCAAACATATCTGCAATCTGCATAACGTTATGTAAGTACATAGTATATAATCAGTGATTTGTTAATATTAGGTAATCGCAATAAAATGAGGTGGTGATATTTATCATAAAAAATAAAATATAATGATTTTGTTTTTGTTTTGTTGAAGAGCGAGCTTTGAAAATTTCAGTGCATAACTGCCTGCTGGAATTTTTAATCCATGCGTGTAAACATTATGATGTAAGATTGCATTTCGTAACATGAAATGATGCAAATTTAACAAATTTGCTTTCAAGTCCTTGTTACTCTTCTCTTTTATTATTAAAATTTAAAATTTCAATTATATACTATAAGAATTGGTCACATTTAATTTTCTTGTTTGAAGTTATAATTTGTGTGCAATGTGCATTTTGTGTACTGAATTTAACAAAAAAAAATCAGTGTCCATACTCAATTTATATAGCTGTAAGCTACCGACCAGCGCAGCGTCATCCGCCTCTCCATATGGTAAATACAAAATGAATCATAATATGCTAGCGAGGAAAACGTTCTACAAAGCGCAAAAAATATGAAAACAAACTCCTGTAATATTCGCAATATTCACAATTCGCCACAACCATGCCAAACCTCTGCATGATATTGATGCATAAAATGTGTAATCTCACATGAGATCAGATCGCATCACCTTGAAAAGAATGTTGGCCTCTGTGTGGACGATGATGATGAGGATGATGCATCCACTGAGCGATGCTGAAACAAAGTTGGAATAAATCTCTTCTGGATGAAATTATAAAAAACGAATAAATACAGTACTGAATACTGGAACATTCAATCGAATTAAGTTGGCGTAGTTTACATACAATGTGTATGACGACGATGCATGCAGCTAAATGCATGGCTGGCTGAAACTACAACAACAGCAGCGGTATACAAACCTGCTATAGTAGTATGCAATGACTAGAAGAAAGTATTGTCTTTTTTTATTGTAACTCATGCATGACTTGAAGCAAGCCATGGGAAAAACATCGTCACAGAGTTTAAAGACTGACAACAAGTCATGTTGTTTTGATCATGGAATGGGGTATGCATCAGCATGTGTTGTAGGAGGATGAGGTTTTATTTTTTGCGTTTCTATCATTGAGTTGTTGGATAGGTAGGTAGAGTTGTAGTAAACATCAAACTACCTCTCTTGGACTATCCTAAGTTGAGTTTACAATGGAAAAAGTATAAAAAATCAGTTGCTTGTAACATAGATGAACAATGCTCTGCAACTACATTCTTATGTCAAGAATGCGACGTAGTAGCAGATTCCGTGAGTATAGAGTCTTGCAAGTTATAGCAAGAATTAGCAAAAAAATACAAAGACAATGATTGATAGTATGAACATGAGAGTCAGGTCTGACCACATTACGCTTTTAGCACTCACCATCACCATAAGAGTAAAGAAATGCTTGACGGAAACAAGACATAGGATGCTTGGAAGTGGTCATTGTATTATTGCGGCGTCTTCAAGTTTCCTTGGTCGTACGGGAGTGGAAATAACCGCTTTATGGGATGACAATAATTTGACTGTCTAATTTAAAGCATATTATAAAAAGTACATTATGCATTCATTTACAGGTACACATGTCATATGTACATACATCCGAAATTACTTATGGCTTTAATGCATAATGTGGCAATAGTTTATGTAAGACTTTACAATTTAAGAATTGGATAAAGATAAAACATTCAGTTTGCTACTTTTCTACATTTGTCTTCTTATTTTATATATAATATAATTTAACAACGCAATATACGAAGATCAAGAACAACTGCCGGTATGTTGGGTCAATCTCTTCTTGGCAGAAACGCTGTGAACTGCGCTAGCTGAGACTTACTACTACCACAAGTGAATGGTGAATCGAGTGGAGCTACAGTCGTATCGGATCAACCATGAATGACTGGTTACTTTGGCATTTTGGGCGTCGTAAACACGAGCTTTCTTTTTTCAGCAAGGTATTAAACTGCATTACTTTTTACGACCGTAAAAAATCATGAAAGTTTTCTGTGCTTCTATTGTGACATAGCAAAATAAAATCGTGAATATATTTTGATTATTTTAGCGCTTACATGTTCCTCTGTTCTGACGACTAATAATAATAATAACTGAGGTATGAGAGCCATACGATAATCTTTCTTTATAAGAATTGCCCCCGGTCATAATCTGAGCGTAGAGATTGTGTCCTGGTGTATGGATAAACACTCGCATGTCCTACAGCATACAGGAAGACGCACCCACGTAAATGCAACATCGTTTTTTCATCCATCGCTTTATCCAGACTAAGGGAGCCCTAGAAGGCTAATAGAATGAAACTTGATCTTTCTTCTACCTACAAAAAAAGGATCTTTCATTCGTTTCCAATGATGACAATCACAAATCCCTTGATAATAATATGTAATATTGCATGCTATCGGCTATAAGTACGATTATGTTTTTTCCTTGGTGCATGCAACAATTACGCTTGGTGTATACTCTCCTTTCCTTTGTTATGATTTGTTACGCATTTTCAAGGATACTAATCCTGATTTTGTTTACGTTTTCATGACGACCGAGTACGTATTACGTATACCACAGTCGTTTTTGTGGCAGTGCAGTGGTGAGAATCAAAAAATAAGAATTATACCTTGCTAGGTATGCATTTACCTGCCTATTTAGCTTCAGAGTTAAATAAGATTACCTTGGCAAGTCCGTTGAAGGGATAGGTGACGTGGACAAAGCAACAACTCTTGTGGCATTTGCGTGAGGGTGCTGAGCTGTGTTTGATGCATAAGGTTTGATTTTTATCCTTGCAAGTTACACAGATGCACTTATGTAGAAGCGTTATCTGTGAACGTTTCATATAAAATCAAAACGAAACAAATTTCACTTTGTTGTGCTCATCATCATAATTTTTGGTCCACGCATTAACAACTGCTTTATGTAGCGTTAATGTTCTATTCCATACGCATGCTGCAATATGGCAGTTTAATACAAATATTATGCTATTGATTATTATTTAGCCTGAAGAAATATTGGATTTCCTGAAGTGAATCTTCCTTGAGGGGGTGGAACCATGTTTACTTTGCATTGTGTTGTCAATGATGATAGTTCTAACGTTTAGCAATGAGAGAAAGGTAAACATGGTCTATGTAGTTTTTGTGGTATATAGTAGGAACTGTACCATTCCTTGAGGGTCAGGGTCATTCTCTACTTGCCATTATAAATTTTGTTTTACGTAAAACAAATACGTAGTAAATTACGAAATCGATATTATCTGTCGCTTTATTTCTTTGCTGGATACTCAAATAAAAAAGGTCAGCTCTCTGATGCAAAATACTTTGATAGACTAAATCATAATATTATAGTTGTATACATGAGTATAAAGTAATTAACGACAAGGATGTTTCCATGATATTTCTAAGTCATCATTGAATCATCAGTCGTCACCATATCATTTTATTTCAAAGACATACAAGTTATCCAAATTATTCCTCATAACTTTGTAGCACTTCATTAAATAGAACCATCGCTGAAGCCAGCTGCTTCATGGTATTTTTTAGTGTGGGAACCAACAAATGACCATTGCATTGTAGGGACAAACCTATGTAACTTATTACAAATATTATTATGGCTGACTAATGCGATGGAATAAACAGGCAGATGTGCGTTCATTTTACGTGTTGGCAAGCTAATAAACCAAGCTGGCCTTAAAGCCTTCTATTAAGTTTCTTCAAGACTTGTGCAAATTTCCAAAATGACAGCAATCATCAACATCAAAGTAATCATGGACAGGGTGACTCCAATTATTGTTGCAGAGAGTTTTCTTAACTTGCCTTACAAAACGTGAGTACAAGCTACAGAAACAGAGTGCAAGATTGATGCCTTGACGACGTGCTCCATAAACCCTGCACTAATACAGCCAAGATTCCCATTAAAAATACAAAATGCACAACTTGCTCGTCATTGTACATTCCACTTAATGTACACATGGCACTGTACATGAGTGTGTCGAAAACATTTTGCAAAACTGCAAAATGTTGTTCCCAATGACCCTCGGTGTCATCATCACCAAGTTGATTTAGCATAAAGCTACGTGCTCGCTTAAACCGCATACAGCCTTGCATCTGGTTGGCTCTTTATTCTTTTTCGTCAGTTACAATTTATATGTTTTGCATTTCAATGGATTTTCTGCGTCGTAGCAAATTATTCAATGTTGAGCTGTATTTATGTTGGAAAATGTGAAGTTTGAATTTGCAAAATAGTGCATCAACGTTGATCTTCACAGGAATCTGAAACTGAGGTTCTTGTAGCTCCTGAAGAATTAGACATGAGCAACGTGTGTATCTCTGACACAGTCATATTTTTTTGAGAATAATCTTTTTATTCAATTCCAATGCTAAAAATTTCCGGTGAGTGATGTAGAGCTGCATTAAAGCGTACAATACAATGTCAATTTTCTGCTACAGTATATTTGATCTGTAGGAATAGGTGGATGGAAATGAGCCAATTTTTCGAAAACATACACAAAATCTTTATTATGCACTAGAACGAGGAGATGGTCTTGTTGTGATGAAAGAATGAGTGTGAGACTTGCCCCTGAGGTTTATGTTTGCATAATAATCTATTTTATTTTACTATCTGGAATCTCTCTCTCTCTCTCTCTCTCTCTGTAGCTGGTCTCGTGCGATATCTAAGGAATTCACATTTACTTTTCCTTCAAATAAGTAGTGAGAGATCCACATTGCTCCAATGGAGTGTGTGCTTTTTGCATGACATTTGAATAAGGATTTAGTTAGATTGAGGCAGTAGCGTGGAAACAGCAATACAACCTGAGTTGTCCTATAAATAGAAAGAAAAGGGAAGGAAGGTCGAGTGGAAGAGGTCAAAATAGCAGATCGTAAGTGCGTAGAATTAGGTAACCCGCTCATCCTGTTTCATACCGTCTTACAAGGAAAAAACATGTAACTGTATGCAGCAGTATGCACTGCATTGAATGTATTGAATGTGTCATCTACTGCCATTCACTAGTGAAACGAAAGACCTTTACGGCATGAGAGAGAAAGAGAGAGTCCCGGTGCCCTTCTCCTTTTCCTTTCTGCATGTCTGCGATGAAATAATATGCAGAGAGAATGCAATTTGTGTTTCCCGTGAATTCAAGTGGAACGTGCTTGCATTTTGCACTTGTTTACTAGGGTCCGTGAGTGCGCATCTATACTGTTTATTTGTCTAGCTCAAGCTATGCATACGACGCTGCTCTCTTTTAACGCTTCCCTGCTGGCTTATGTATATTTATGCTGTCGCCTTGCACTTTGTTTCATTTTTGGGATTTGTTTGTAAACTTTACCTAGTCCTAGTAGTATAATGACATAAATGAAAGCCACTAGTACCTACACTGGTACATACCTACACTAGTGCTCCTCATACGCAAATGAAAAATCTTTAAATTTGCATTGTTTGCATGCATGCTCAGACACTTGTGTTATGATGTTGGAATGACGACCATACAGTAGAGCACGGATGATTTTATGGTATGTTGTTTAATGCAAACCCCACAACGCGTTCCAAGTTTCCTTGGAAGCCAGCTGGATTTAGGTTTGTAAATATTGGCTCAGCTTCTCATCTCAAGAACGTTCAAGATCATTGTATGGCGTTGTTTCAAAATATTCCTAACAAATTACACCCTCCTGTATCGATTATCCCACATAGGGACCGTTTTTATTCGCAAATACATAGGAAGTAATGATTTGTCTGTTGAGTAAAAGGGTTAATCATTCCACAATAAATGAGAAATGTATATGTGAGAAAAATTGTGTTTGATGTTGATGGATAAAGATACATGAAAACAAGTGGATTCATTATGCAACTGACAAAATTCCAAATGTCAGCGAAAGTGAAAAGGAAAGAAGCACCAGCTGCTAGGAAAACATTCATTTTGATTGGAGAATCATCACTGATATAAAGCAAGTTAACATATGACGTATTTATGAAGAAACAGTGAATCACGTTTTCTTACTGCATGCCAAGGATCTACTTACTCATCATCATCCGCATCGTCATCTCCAACCGTCAATAAAAAATTGAGTGATTCAGTGTAACATATGCTGTTGGTGCTTGACTACCATAACAAGGAACAACAAGATAAATCTACAACGAAAATCAACGGACAAGGACAGTAACATTTACCCGCGCCTCTTCCTTCCAATCATTCTTACTGTTACTAACAAAAAATCCCTTTCAGAGAAAAAAATATTATGAGAAATCCATATGGGAAGGGGCATTCCATATATAGTGGCAAACTAGCAGATGTGTAATTGAGCAAGTTTACTGACTTTCCTATGAATCCTTCAATGAAACAGATGAATAACAAACAAATTAATAATTCAAGAATGTTGATTACAATCCTAAAGCAGTATGGCAGATTTGTTTTAAGAAGATGTGAAGATGGTTGGGATTGATATAAAAGCATGTCTATGTTATTAATACAAACATGTATTCGTGCATACTTTTATTCTCGCATAGTTGAGTTTTGTCTTTATATTATGAGATTACCAAAAGTGGCCTCCACGTTGCTATGGCACTACTGGCTTCTGGGTTTATCGTTTGTTAAAGTTATATGTGTTGTTGACTCAACAAAGTGTCCGCATTATTTTTCCGCCTCTGGCAACCCTTACATTGCCATGATGAGGAATCAAGATGAGCTTTGTTGCATTGCATGCATCCCACATAATAATATTCTACTCTAGAGCATTCTTACTCACCTGGCCAACTCGAGGAGAATAACAGGTAAAAATACCTTGCACACAAATTGTGGACGGTTGATAAAAATCAAGTGGATTTGAGTTTTTGAGCGAGTGTGTGCAGTGAAGTGCATTGCGCAATGAATGCCACTGCACTTGCCTTGCTATGTACTTATCTCTCCCTGTCATTAAAGCAACGTAATAAACCATCTGTTTTTATGATGATGTGTGCTGGGTTCTACTACTGACTGACTCGTTTCTAGATTTTATTTTTCACTGCTTTTCAGCCCTGTAGGGGTAGACAAACACCACCTCAGAATGATTGGTTGAAGGAATGTATTAAACAGAAAAAAGCCAACCGTCTCTATCGCGGTGATGATGATGACGGCGAAGACGGGGTGATTGAGTCACTCTGCCGAATTTTACTGATATAAAAATATACCAGTTTAGGAAGGAAAACTGACGGACTATGGGTTTAAAGGAGTGAACTTCTTTTATAACGAACAATTGCTCCTGCATACCTTTGCGTTCGTCATCATCATCATCATGCTCATCATTGTGAGTGGAACTGTGATGCACTATGCACTATGCAACACAATACTAATAGCACCCTGCATTTATTTCTTTTCTACGCTCATATGGAAAGGGGGAGGCAAAAGGGAAAAAATGCATGATTTTACTATTCCTTTTAAATGTTCGTCTTATAGTAGTGAAAGGTAAAGGTGCACCACAGTCAGTCAATGAATGCCTGACGTATTTTTTATGAATTCTTTGCCTTTTCTCTCATAATTTTCTGCTTGCATCATGTTGCAGTGCAATTCACCTTTTCACTTTGTTTTTTTCTCATCGCCCAGTAAAATGCATACGCAATGCATACGGCGGAGTAGAGAAATGAGCAGAATCGTGAAATGTTAATTGTTGACGTTATTATTTTCATTTTTTGCAAACCCGTTTCATCCTCCTTTTCTGGGATTCTCCCATGAGTGAGTTTCACACAGTTTCGATGGGGCATGATGTATTGCGTACATGTAATATAAATTTTTATGAAGCAAGTCAGTCGGTGAGTATTATACTTTTTACATACGTAATCATTTACATTTTGAAACTTCTTGGGTTCACATGTTAAGACTATTGTGTGAGAAAAAATGCATGCTCATATGATTCCAAGAAAGAATTATAACCACACCGTTTTCATTCACCAGCAACAATAAAATCTGTGCCCTGGTCAGTGGCCATAACCATCCAGTCCTGCAATAGTATTTACTATTTTCCAAATCGTGGTAGTTGTTATGCGTTTGCAGATAATGGAAAGATTACTCAAAGATTAAACTCTTGTTCAATTGAATGTGATAGATCATTATCTCTGCTCAACCCAAGTTCACTCTCACTCGGAAAGCTAACAACTCATCATAGTAACCAAACAATTAAGCCAGGTATGTAGTTGTGCAAAAATATTGCACACATGCAAAACGAAGCAAACAAAAAGCAGTCGAAACATGAATGCAATTAAAAACTTATAAAAGAAAGCGCAGTACTTAAAAAGAATAAAAATTCTTTAATTTTTTGTATGATCTACTCCGATTAACCAATTTTAGAATTTTTTATTTTTTTGCAAATTACTAGCGTCACACACAATCGTCGATCTATAGCAGTAAAAAGATATAGCAGTAAAACTAAAGTTGAAAAAGGAAATAAGCCGGTACTGTCTTCCACCACCACACCACATTTTAAATATTACGCTGCATTGTAGCACGTTTTGTGGAAATAGAATGTATGGGGTGTTGAGTTGACGTTGATGAATTACTTTTACACCTGTACCAGTGTGCCCTTGAAATATACTGTGAATGATAATCATATAGTCACATGAACGATATACATACATACAATACCATTTTCACAATCATCAAACACAAGCATACAATACGTTATTATGATGCTCCCTTTCTTTCACCTTGCTCCCAGCAGCATTTTCCATTTCGTATTATCTCTCTTCTGCATTTATGTGCTCATAATAATTTCCAGAGTAAACTCGACGCTCTTTGTTTGTACACATGTCAAAACACTTCAACTAACTACATATTTCATGATGACAATTACCAGGAAAACTGACATCAGTGTCAGTCGATATGCTTGTATCAATATCGTTCTGTGTCTAAAAATAGTTAAATCGTCAAGCAATCTATGTATTTTCTCTTTGCCAGTTCACTTGCAGCAGTGGTATTTGTAATGTTTTTTTCTGCGCAGTGCTCCCTCGGGAAGCATCAACGAAATTCTAACGAATCTATGTTATGATTATGTTTAGATGCACAATGCATAATACATATATATTTTTTGTTGCACTTCCGTTTTGACTTGGCAATGATGCAAAATGAGTGAATCATTTCCAGTCAAGCTTCAATATTATATTATTATGTTTGTGTAAGCAGTAACATGTCTACTCCCAGCACCATAAAGCTCCCCTTCGTCCATAATTAGAAGTTGTTATTAAGAGTGAAAAAAAAACTTTGTTCCATTCATGGTTCCAATTCATAATCTCATTTCACATTCTGTTCACTTTCTTGTCAAAAGTTATTACACACATCCGCAATCAGTGATGCTGCTGAAAACAATGCCAAAAAAACAATACAATAATATTGTGTAGGCAGGCACATAAAATCATGTAATAATGAGCCTGTTTACTATTTACACTGAATTAACGATTACATCATCACTTCAATGGTAGTGGTCAGGCGAGCTTTTTCCTCCATGTGTCATTCATCGGCATACTGCACAATGGTGCATGCCGTGTAACAGTCACTCACATGCATACCACAACAACTGATTATGTGCATTGAATAAATGCGGCAGTGGTGGTAAACAATTCTGTCATATTCGATAGTGATAACAGTCAGTAGAATTCAGTGTGTTATTGTAGCAACCCACATTCTGTTAAAATGCGAATTTTCAGCTTAAACAATGCAAGCATCGTGTTGTTGACTGGTGACCATATCAAGTCACTAATAGCATGTAGTATAGATAGGCAGTTAAGATTGGTTTATCATCCTTCTAAATTTTGCCATTATTTTTTATAGAAGTACACTGGCGCTGGTGAAGTGATAGTCATTCATGATTGGGATGTTTTGTATGTTTACCATTTATGCAGTACTGCTGCACATATGCGGTGCAAATATCAAACTTAAATCATCATTCTTTGATGCAAAGTGAATGCGTAGATGGCGTAGAACAACAGCAAAGAGTTTACAACTGGTCGGTTTTATGTTTATGATGATAGATACATACATAGATAGTGATAATGATGATGAAATGACGCCGCGACCGACCGACCGCGACACCATATTCACCACAAATGTTATCATACCTACAAAATATGCAATTTGGTGATAGCACATATCAAAATGCTCTGTACTGCTCCCACTTATGCGTTGCTGCACTGCCGGCACAATAGCATTGACATTGAAACAAAAAAATGCATTCTGCGTCTTCCTCTTCAGTTCATTCATTCACAGCATGCATGCGTATTCCTCATTCCATTGATGGCAATATTGGGGAAGGTAATCTTTGTTTCACGGTCAGAGAATTTCACCAAAAATACAAACACGTAAAAATAAATGATTGGTAGCACACAACAATAAAAGATTATCATCTTATTTGCCAAGGAAACAAGCAACATAAATTGGGGTCTCTTCACCATTTCACGAATACGCATTGTTTTCTGTTGAGACAAACAAACCGTGTTTAACACTGTAACATTAATGTAAAAATTTAAATTTCAAAGCATACAATACCACGGAAATGAAGCACTTGTACTGTAGTTTTTATTTAAGACAAATTTTATGTTGTTTTCGTTTATTACGCAATGTAATTAAATTGCAATAACCCAGTGTAATAGGAAACATCACATTCATGTTTTCAATTATGGTTGCCTATTATGTATTAGCATCAGTCAGTTTTAGCATGTAAATAATATTTACTATTGCTCATCATCAGCGGATTTTTTTTGCCGACCAACCTGACTGTCCCATTTCAAAGGGAAGTCCATTAAATATTCATGACGCATCTGAAAGACTAATAATAATCTCTGCTCGTCGCTGGTCTCATTTTATTAGATTTGTTGTGTCCTCCTAATAAAGTGCTAAATACAGACATACTTAAGAACGATCCATCCAAATCCATTGCCTTTCAATGATTTTTGAAAATATTAAATTCATATAATTTGCTCTCTTCATTTCACTTTTTATGGTTATGCATTATACTTACATTGCACCAAACAAACGAAGCAAGGCTTGAAGTATACAATTGAAAGCACAACAACTGCATTTTTGAAGGCGCATATTTCACAATAATATCTTGTCTGGTAGTAGGATGTGTTAAAGCTAACAAGTCGAAAAGACTAGAAGGCTTTAGAGATGATAATAATATTGCCATACATAAATATGTTTATCTCAGTTTGTCATTATTATAATAATTGTACATCAATAATCAGTTTATTATCATGTACAAACAAGTGCCGCCACCAGGACGACGACAACAGAGAAGAGAAGAGGTAAACAGGCCAACAACCATGCCTTTTTTTGTGCCGTGATAGGATATGATGATGCGCGAAGCCAAGCCAACCAGCAGAAGCAGAAATATCTTATCTGCCTACTTGTATTCCTCCAACAGAACTGACTGAGTGAGTAAACGAGCTCTTTATATAATTATATATGATACTTGAGCCACATAAAAATAAGCATAAACTATTTCATTCAAAGAGAGTTTTTGTTTGTTAGCAAGTTAGCACATAGTTATCTCTATGTACTATGCAAAGATGATTAATGTATGTGGCGTTTGGATTTATAATGTTTTCATGATGAAAATGACGACGGTAATGGGAGAATGTAGCAACTTATGCTCATTTCAACTCTGTTTATTATCCTCGTCACTAATGTTTTCTCCTTTCTCCCATGCTTGTCTTGTGCTCCACTTCACTTTGCCACAAGTAAAATCCAATTTTTTCTGGTTTATAAATAAAAAGAAACCGCTGCTGCTGCCAAATGGCCATTATTATGCAAAAACCATGTTGTTATGCAGTGTTATACTTGTGTTCAATGTACCAAGCTGGCTGTGGATGAGGTGAAAGACTGCTTGTAAAACCAAGTTACCTATTTGTTAAATGTGTGTGCGTGGTGGTAGAGACGATGATGGGATGTTGGAAGTCCATTAAAATATTTACTATTTATAAACCTACATTACAATATTTTCATCATAATTATTTGCTTCCTATTAAGCATCATTCTCATATTTTGACTCGCTCTCTCTCTGGGAGGTAGTAGCAAAATCCATAAATTATCTACTAGTACCAAAGATAGTTATGATGATGAAGTGGTTGGTTACGTTTCCCATTAACTCTAAAAAGTGCTTCTCTTTATTCTAACGCTCATCATATCAAAATCTTTTAATTATTAAATATGGTTACGACTCTACACCTCTTTGAAACGAAAGCTTATACCTACTACATCATATTATGAACCCATTAAGATTTGGTGGAAATCTAGGATGTAATGTAGCTCTTACGTAGAAATATTAATTATCACAAGTTGCGAGCCAACCTGCTTACCCAACTTACCTACTGTATGTGAGAAAGTCTTTTCATCTTTAACCCTATATTATAGTGCTGCCAATGCATACCATCACACCAAGCCAAACCAAAATTCACTACCACTACCTTGTCGCATGAAAAAATACCCGAGGAAAGAATGTATACAAAGCGAATGACTTTATAATTTGTAGTAAGTAGTAGAGCTGCTGTAGTATCAGAGTAGAAGTAGTAGTAGTGGCGGTACTGGTGTGAGGGTAAACGAATGATTGTGAATCAGAGTTCTATGCTCACTAACTTGGTTCATTCACAGACTTTTCTTGGTTTGCAGTAGTAGTCGACGTAGTAAAAAAAATGCTTGCTTTGGCTTCGCGTAGTAGTAAGTAGTAAAGCAAAGTGATGGTGGTTGGTGATAGAAGTTGTAGTAAATGCAAATGTTCATACTTTTGCTCCTCACAATAGATTCGTTGAATGCTTGGTTGGTTGTCAGCAGAACATAAAACCGAGTATATACTTATATGAAACGAAATTATATTAGTGCGAAAGCCATTAGCCAAAAAAAGGAGAACCAGACCAGAGACCACCGTCGCACCATACACGGAGAGAAGTCACTTAATTTTTAGCGTACGAGCGAACTTGCTTTTCTCTCGACAACTTCTCCGACACACACTCTAGAATATAAACGGCAAGCAGGCAGGTCACTAACTGCTTGTTTTTGCTTTGTCCTCTTGTTCTCCTTCAAACATGAAAAAAAACTATTTTCACTCAAGCAGTAAGAGCAGTACACATATTGTGTTTTTGGCTTCGCGGATGTTACTGGTAGCTGTAGTCGTGAACGGATAATATTATTATCAGGATTATCAAACAAGGAGCGACAACAACACACTATAGATGTTTTGCAAAAGAAAGAATGACAACGACCAGACATACTTTAGGGTAATATAATAATGGCAGTAATGGCACTCGTTCTCCAGTAACATTCACTATAACGAGATTAGATTTTTATCGCCGTAAAAGTACCTATGTATATAATATATCATGTGTGTACTCTATGCATCCTCTTCTGAAGTCGAATAATAATATGTAATAAATAGCAATGTTTCGGATGATTATGGTCATGGTATGACGAGGCGTTTGTTGGCCTTTGATGAAAAACAGAATAGCACGTATTATAAAATAATAATAAAACATGAACATGCAGGCCTGTCGCGTAGTGCCACATTAATAATATGTTCTATTTGTCTAACATTTGCATGCGAGCAACCTGAAGAAGATACAACTAGGCGAATAAGACATATGCGAACAATATGAACAAATGATAGGATGACATTATGATTGTGCTCATGTGGAAACCACAAAATACTACAGATATTCGACAAAACAGACATTGATGTTATGTTGCTCTAATTCAGATCGTCATCGTCATGATTATGGATGTCTTCTTTGTATGTATTCAATTAAAACGAATTGCTATTGCTGTAGAGAGAAGAAGAACATCGAATAATCAAACTTGGTCTGTGGTTTAGCTTATTTGAATGTAAACAGTTTGAGGACAATGACGATAATAATGATAGGGAAGATGTGGTGACAACTGCTCAGCATCAGCTAGTTGTACGTCGTGGTTCTATTAACCCTTTACTTTGAAGTATGTACTTGCTGTACGTGATGGAATAAGTCAAATAAAAAATTGACCAGCTGGTGCTCATCTGCTTGAGCTTAAAGTGATGATGATAATGACAATGATGCGATGGAAAGGGATATATATACCTAGTCATTTCTCATAGTTTGGAGATGACCTGGGTTGAGCTATATGAACAGATGAGCTTTTCTCAGTTTGTACAAGTTTCCCAAGTATATATATGATGAGGAACACACAAAAACCATTGATTTAGATAAGTTACAATGGTGTGATGAGTTTAACTGATCTAAATGAATGACTGAGTAGCGCATAAATAGCAACTCTTTTCGTGTTGTTCATCTTGTTTATTAGGGTATGCATGGTTATGTAAAAAATATTATTGGATGTGCTTATTTGTACATCTCATTGCATTAGAGGTTGTCTTTTCTCAGAATATTGGAACGACAATCAACAATGGAGAAATCATTTATGAATATTGGTATAAGGTAAGGTCTTAAAAGGCAATGGCGAAGCATTTCAAAAGCGAACTTTTATGTATAATTAAGGAACTTTAACAAGATTAAGCTCACTATCTTGATATTGAATGAGAAATAGCTAGCACATATGTTTTGAAATTCGGTGGCATACCATTCAGAAAAAAACAATGACGTACACAAAAAAGATGCATAAAACTTAATGGTAAATATTTCCTTTTTTAGTTAATAGTATAACAAAAATAACAAAATAAGTAACTGGAATAGCTGACAGAAAGAGAAACAGGTAGGTACAGGTAGGTATTATTAGCCCAACGCAGGTATACTTACTCCATTCCAGATTTAAGCATGTATTTGAAAAAGGTAACAATGAGCTTTATGCATATTAGCGTAACCGGATCAGTAGTATAGTAGTATTACTCTAGGCAAGTAACCTGTGCCTTCAGGACCAAGTTCGCACTTACTCTAATAAGTAGAATCGGTTCCCTATGTACATATATGTATCTGGTTTTCCAATTAGTTTCACTCAAAGCTGGACCAAAATATCGTCTCTACCTTAAAACTCGGTAGATTTTTCTCATATAAATAGTTTAACTAGTGCTAGTCTCTTTCTCTCTCTCTCTCTCTGCATCCATCTGCATGTTAGATTCTTCCATCCTCCAGCATGCAAGGAGAGAGAGAGAGAAGTCAAGTCTCCAGCATGTATGCTGCTCTCGTTGCCGTACTTGGAAATTGCAGTTTCGTGTGCCGCTCCGCTTTCATATTATTTGTGAAAGAATTTCTCTCTTGAACCCAACACCAGCATCAAAGCTGCTATTATTATTCCAGCAAATCTACAGCTGCAGTTCTCTCCACAGAGATCCGAAGCACTGGATATGAAGCTGCTTGTTCTAAAAAAAAAGTGACGAGGATGAAGAAACGATGCTCATCCAGAGAAACAGCATACCACTATCATAGCATACCACCACCACCACCATCCAGATCAATATTCCAGGATGGCCTTGCAAGCGGCAATAAAAAAGAGAAGCCAACAACCGTCCGACCGACCCTCTCCCCTTCTCCTCGCCTTCTCTCTCAACTCTCTCTCAACTC
Source organism: Willowsia buskii (assembly GCA_034700685.1). Lineage (NCBI taxonomy): Eukaryota > Metazoa > Arthropoda > Collembola > Entomobryomorpha > Entomobryidae > Willowsia > Willowsia buskii. The sequence continues at coordinate 42,865 of JAQIXW010000062.1, read as the reverse complement.
ATGTTACATTCACAATGTCTGCGTCACACTCTTCTCCAGCAGCAGTAATAGCAGCAGGTCTGATAATATTCTTTCTGGTATTTTTTTCGTTGTAACAAGCAAGCACGGAAGCAAAAAATATGTAGGCAGTGAATAATATCGTAGTAGTTGTAGTAGTAGTAGTAATAGTAAAAGCAGCTTGTTACAGTGCAGCCAGCAGTTGTGCATACGAAAAGGATGGCGGGAAGCTTCACCGAGAGCCTGGCTTAAAGAAAGGAAAATAATATGCCTATAGGACCCATTAAACTTATATTTCACAATATTATACTTCTATGATGATCATACTTTATAGCATACATTATACAAGTATCTTTGGATATATTGTGGGATTTTTTTTTCTTCTGTCTATGCATACATATGATTCCAGTAGATTTTGTGGCTGGTATACATGAAGATAATGGAAATACATACCTACCTTATATAATAATAATGACATTAATAAATACCTATAAAGTTTCCAGCACCCCCTTCCACCCCACCCCTTTCAAGTAAAATGTTTCCCTTCTGCTCTTTTCCATTCTATGTAGCCTCTGTTTTTTGTCGCTATTATTGTTATTTTTTGGCGTTTCTTACTGAACAAGTTGTGAGCGATGCATACATATACACATACACACAGTCATACATAATAATATTATACCAGCGTCTGCCTGGTCGTGGTTCTCTTTCCAATTTCCAACTGTGTACATTCAGCATTTCAGTTGGTTCAATCCGGCAGCTTTGTTCTGTTCTCTTTGTAATATTGTTAGCTATGCAGCAGCCAGAAGAGATCAGCATTCATACATGCATGGAGATGGAGACTATGGAGAGGAAAGAACGCAACCAGAGAAGAACCATCATCATCATCACCATCGTTTCTAAATTCTTTTCCAGCCTGCCAGCAAAAATGCAAGTGAAGGAAGAACTCGGAATCAGAATGTATGTATGTGTGACCGTCTTGTTGGCTTTTGGCTGGTTGCCATATCATTTCATTGCCAGAAAAAAAACAGCCAGTCGCCTTTACAAATGCAAGCTAATAATATTGATATAATGTTTTCTTGCCTTTTACCAACAGACAGGCACTGTGTGTAGGAGAAGTTTTGGAAGAAAAAAAAAAAGTTTTGAATTCCACCCTGCTCTACGAAGCAAAGCCTTTTTCGTATTTTTTTTCTTTTTACAGCAAATCATTATTTATTTGAGGTTTATTCTATTGGTATACTTGCACTAACACTAACTACATGCAAGATAGTAATGATGAACCTCAGGAGCCGCCATTTACTATATAATGTTCACATGTGTATGTGCATACTATCTATCTGTAAATATCACAATATCACTTGAAGATGATGCAGCAGCAGCGTCAGCGTCTTTTACATTTTATAAATTGAGAGAAGCAGAAAATATTATTATTTTTTACTTGCTATCATTATTGCATTCCAGAGAGTGTTCGATGCTGGACAGTGCAAAGAGGAATATACAGCAGCAGCGTATGAATAACTTTAAGATGTGATAATCATCATGATGAGTAGTAAGTTGTTGTCTGATGTAGCCGTAGCACTTCTGGCTGTACTACTTACTACTACAGCTGCTCCTGCAGCTGCTTTTTTGTTCTTCGTCTGCATTCCCCTTTTCTCCGTTCTGATACTTCTGATGATGACTTGGCTGACTGCTTGTGCTGATGATAGCAGCTATTTTGGTATGACGGAGGCGATGGTGAAAAAACACTTGGTACAAAGGAAAGAAGCGTTCATGGATGTTCATTTCTGTTTTGTGCTGGTGCTGCTGTTCTTCAGAATTCAATTATGTACAATGCATTATATCCTAACTTCAAACTTGATTCCATCTCTTTCTCTTCTCGCTCATTCTTCCTCTCTTTTCAATAATAATATTATGTACATGCTTTACAAACATCATGCCTCGTCATCATCAGTTGACTTTCCATCTGGAGTTGGAGTAAATGTAATTGTTGGGAGGCTCGTTGTGTATCGACATATTTCCCATACTGTTAGTTAATTATAATTTAATCAACGAAATCTAGTGGAAATCTTTTTCAAATTAGACCGATTGACCGGAAAGACTTGATGATCTTTCTTTGGAAATTGTGTATTTATGAAGGAAATTAATGATTAAGACATTCAGTTCCAGATGTAGACTGTTGCGATGTAGTCTTTTGGACGCTATTAATTGTTCAAATATGCAAACATAAAAATCAGCAAAATTTCTTATAAGTTTTCAAAGAAAAATGATTACAATGAAATAGTTAAAACTCACAAGTAAATACGCATGAAAATATATTAAATTTTCGGTAAAAGAATGGCAGTTGGAAAGGAAAGGTAGTTAAAAGCAAAGAGATTTATTTATGCGAACCTGCTTTCAAAGTATAATAATAATATCGTGAAGAATTTAATCCTACGCATACGTACATACTAGTAAAATTCCACTTGTCTTTGTGTGTGGCACAAAACAAAGATAGCCACTTCGTATTTTTTGTCGATTGTTATGCCATCCCACAACCACACGAAACGCATGCCGTTTCGCTTTAGAATAAATACTTTTACTACGAGTTTACGTATCGTCTTGCTTATCCTACAAAAAATCCTTCCAGTCAGCCAGAGACTCAGTGATCCTAAAGGCAACAACAACTGTTGTTGCAGCTGAGAGAAAATGATAGTTGTAGATTGTCTATAGGTTGTAGAATGGTTTCGTAGATTTCCCTCACGAAAAACATGCTCGATTCACAAGCAATGTTGGAGCTAGCTGATTGTTTTTTTTAGTTCTGACTGTATGTTCATGGTTTTTTCTTAAACTCTGAACATTCACTCTTCTTTTCAACCCACGACTTTTCTTTGTAGATGCAGTTGTGCCAGAATACATGTTTTCCCAACTCTCACAGAGGGAAGCTGGAAAAAAGTTTTCCGTCGACATGTGGCTGTGTTAATATTGGAGTTGTTGAAACAACTTCCATCATCTAGGCGATGCTGCCATCAGAAATGGCTTCGAATTTCCAGTTTTTAAGAATTCTCAGACAAGGGCAAACAAAAGTCTGAAGAGGGAATGTTGAGTGGAATACCGACGTGACGCGACATAAGAATACGATGCTATGTATATTGTATACATGTACCTGTTCGGCAAAACAGCATCATCGTCGTCATCATCAATAACATCCGATCCTTCCTTCCACTCCCCTTTCTTTACTCTCATCCATATGTTCACTCTCTCTTTCTCTCCTCAGCTCACAGACGAAGAGATTAGTAAGAAAAAACATACATATGTTTGTAAATATTATGTAGGTGCTAGAAGAGAGTGAAATACACTTGGTTTCACTGACTTGGTTTATTTTCTTGGCCTCTTCCTTCTTTTCCCACCATCTTGAAGAATTCCCGTCTTACCATGGATAGAGGTTTTTCCCAGAACTCAGATACGATTCAGAACATTTCATTGACTCGATAATAGCGAGGGATAATATATTTTTGGTGAAATATTTGTTTCATTATCTTACGTTGCCTTTAGAACGCCAAAAATGACATTGAGGAACTACCAGAGGGAATTCATAAAACTGGTTAGAATTCGAACTCTGACATAACTTTTACATTGAAAAATTTAGGTGAACAATAATATGCAAGGTTCCTAATTAATCATTCAAATCGACGTGATATTCCAAAGGAGAGCAATGCTAAATTGTTGATCTTGTTGATGTGTATTTCTTAATCAAACAAAAAATTACAAATTAGAATTTGTAGCACGTTTGGCGTTTTTTCATTTATATATAACTGCTTTTATGATCAAATGATAGGCGATAGCCTCTCACCGTTTGATTTTTTCTGACTCTCCTCTCTCTTTTGATGATGAGAATAAAAAGGTCATTTTGTGTCAACGATCCAAATTTCAAGCAAAGTTAATCAATCAGCTGTACATTTGAGGTACTGACATAAAACATTTATTTTAAAGTGCTATCTTTGTGTATTCAAGTTGAAATGAGCAACTGATAGCAAGTAAAAAACCATCGCACGCCAAGTATTTAAGCACACGATTCACAAACCAGCCCAAAACTAGATAAAGTTGTTGAGGGAGAACATTCATTTTTTTCAGATATGAGCCGCTTATGTGGAATGACTTCGATAATATGAAGTTTAAATAAAAAAATGTACGCGAAATCAGGATATGTGGGGCAAAAAATCTTCAAAAGTACTTGAATGAGGTTCGCATTGGATTGTAAGTAAAGGACATTTCGACAGTCAACAGAGGCAACAGAGATTTTAGAACGAAGAGAACACGAGTCTTTTTTCGCATTCAGCGGTTGTTGGATAGATAACACCTACGCATCAATTCAACTAATTCATAACGGCTTTATGAATGACTACATGTATATGTATGCATGTGTGTGTACTATTGTGGGATGGGAAAAAAACTGGAAGTGTTGCTCTGATTGGATTGGAGCATAAAAAACGATTTATAAGTAGAATAAAAATATATATACCTACTTCATTCATACAGGCAGGCAGAGAATGAAGAAAACGCTGTGTATGAATGGCACTGGTATGACTGCCTCCTCATCTCATCATCAATGCACTGATGTTATGTTTCTGATGGTATACCATGCCAATGTCCGATAAAATAAAATAACATAAGAATAAACACGAAAGATACCAAACGTCATTCTACGAATAATTGACAAAAAATGAGAAGCTATTGTGTAGGCACAGTAATTGCGAATGCTGAAGATGTCGCATTTTTTACAAGTTTTGCTCATAACAGTGCAATAGTAATAATAATTAACAGCGTGAAATTTGTATGTAAACTTAAACTACTATGATAACATTGATAACATCTTATTGTAGAAATATACCAAATATGGATCTAGTGTCTACGGGGGACAATAGGCGTTTTTAAAGAATAGAAACTCAAAGATATTCGTTTGTGATTTGAATTTTTCTGGGTTGAAATGATGGTGGACGGAAGAGCGGCTGACGCCCCCAACAAGGTAAAAGTTGTGCGTGGATGTACTATTGTAAGTGCGTAACGCACACTTTTCTAAAAAGGTAGGCCAAGTCAGGCCACGACGCATGCAGGTTATGAGAGGCGGCGTTGAGAGAAACTCTCGCGCTCCTTAAAAGTGTGCATTATGATGCGTATATATTGCGTACGTGTGTGGGACTTGGTAAATTTCCGTAAACGAACAAATGCGCAACTCAAGCAATTTGCCACTAAGGCAATAAGTACGCATAATACGCAATAATGTAATTGCTTCCTGAAATTTGGCCATTGGCACGGAGCCGCTTTCTCTTGTTAACGCACAAAATAACGTTGAACGTCATAAGATATTGCTCACTCTTTCAGTTTCGCCCTCCTATTTTGTATGAAATTAAATGAGCAGTATTTGTCTTTGTGAAGCTGTTGTGTTAAAACCTCATGGTAATTTGTCAACTCAGAGAAGGGCATCTTTCAGAGAGTTTGCCACATATCTATGTAAAATATATGGCCTTTTGGCCGGAACCCTTTCCACTTTCAACGATGACTTTATTCGACAATACTGCTTCTTTTGAGTCGTCTGCTTGTTTTCTGGCTTCCTCATATTATCACAAAATTATGCTTGCAGTTAAAGATTATGTGCCGGCGCATTAGAAGAAAATGCACTTGCAACATGACAGGAATATGAAATGAGTGGATGAGTAGTGCACTCTTTCATCATCAATCATTCAACATAGCATACTATTAATAATACAACGTATATTATATACATAATACCTACTCACAATTAGAAGGAAGATGCGCGCTTACAGAAGTACGTTGACTTGCACTTACACAATCATGAGGAAAACGCTGCGACTAGCGAACTAGCGTTTGAACAGTGCATAAAATTCTTCTCTTATCAATACCAATGCAATGTTTTTTTACTTCTTACGAGATAATCTTATTAGTATGCATGCATTCTATTTTTTACATGTAAATACCTGATAACCTACTATGTACCAATACCAGTGTCTCTAAATCTGTTCGGAAAAGAACCTCATAATTATAAGAAGACTTACGAGTGTAGGTCTACTAATAAATACTACCAGACTGCCCAGCAGACAACACCATCAAGCAAGACCACTGACCGATCTCTTCTTTCTTGCCATCTAGGTACTAGTCCGCTCTCATCATCGTCATTAAAGAATACAATAATTTGTTGCATTCAATAGAGAAAAAACCTGTGCACATATATGTACAACCAGAAAAAAGAAGGAGATGGTTTGAAATACGAATCAGCCGGAGATAACTAAAGTATGTAGGAGTATTTTATATTATGCTCTTATAAGGAATCAAGAAGATATGCTTAACAAAAATAGTTTTAAAGTATCATCCTTCATTGTGGTTTTCTTTGCTGCCGAGAATTTATCCGTATGCATCATGATCATCATCACATCACCGTCTCAAACAACTGCTGCTATAACATAAATGATGTACTACAAGACATTTCTTCGCAACCATCTGTTTCAACGGCTGAAAGTGCAGCGTGCATTTCTTGCACTCTTCATTTCCATCCAATGGCAACGCCAAGGCAAGAAGAGAAGAATCGTGATGCCAGCCATAGTATAAAATTGCTTTGTGATTGTTACTATGTGTGTGTAAGCGTACAGCGTAAACTGTCTGCATTTTGTCTCATCATACATTGTTGCATTAATACTCTATTGAGCATACTTTAGAACAGCAAGAGTAAGTTTGTCTCGTCTACTGTCTGGCTTTCCATTCTTTTTACTCAAGTGCAACCGAAAACGGTGTGAGATTCTCATGTGTACTAGTTTCATCTCGCTGCAGACTCTCTAGACAAACTTCATAATATTTTTAAATTGAAAGGTGAAAAAGAAAGAGATGCATTCATACAGGACTGTGTGTTGGTAGTGTGGGCAGCATTGTTTTGTTGCTGGCTGGTAACACCATAGGGACATCCCATTATTATGCTACCATGTATGTAGGTAATACTATAATGGTAATCAGTAATCACATTTATCAACAAAAACGTCTGGCTCTGGCACTACTATTTGACGACGCTAATATTATAATGGGCAACGAACTGGTTGGTAACAGGTATTATGATGATGTGGATGATTACAAAGCATTTCTGTCTGCCTCTCCAGCGTTTTCAATAGAAATGCAACAAGCTTTTAAAACTGATCTGCCCTCTCTTTTTTAAGACGCACCTGGTCTCCTTGATGAATATTCTGAGGAAAATTAAAATCAGTATTTAACTTGTATTAATCATTATTTTACAGAAAACTGTCAATTTTTTGCCAGTTTTTTAGAGCATAATGTCCAAATATTATATTGTGTAGTTGTAAGGAGCTGATAATTCCTTGAGATATGACAATAAGCCAATTTTTGAATGTCTACTCATCCAAGTCATGTGTGCATCTTCGTCCTTTTATTTTCCTTCTACCGTTCCTGGTCGACAGCAATGATTCTAGGACGGAATTACCTGCTTGCAATTTCAAAATTAAAAAGCAATGAAAACATTATAGAAAATTCAAAATTATAAAGCACTGTGAATGCAAACCAGCAAAACATTCGTTGAAAACAGACAAGGTTAAAAACTGTCCTTATATCGTACAAATATATAGTAATTTTTCCTTGGGACAGAACCACACATGAGGCGAAATTTTAGTTCCAAACAAAAAATAATATGCATGATATAATTTTATATTTAATCAAATTCTTTTATTCTTTCAAAAAATCAATCTGATTGATGTGTGCAGCTGCAAAATATTATAGTGCTGAGGATGGCTATTTTTAAAAAGTGAAGGTTGTCTCAGTATTCACTCGTTGATGGTGTTGATATCTTCCGATCCGATGTTACTGAACTCTATGAAAATAAAGTGTTTTTTATTTACTTTTCCAATGACGTCCATGATCATTCTTTGGAATCATAATTCATTTTCCTGCATGCATAATGAAGTTACATACAACTCTCGCTTTTTTAAACTTTCTTTTGATTGACAGCCGTCATGTCATTTGACATGATCATATCATGTCAGACCAGAACTCAAAATATTATTACTCAATATTAACAGGACTTGATTGCTGAACGTGAATGGATATATATTGACATGAAATGTTGTAATAAACACACCAGCAGGAGCAACTGCAAACTGCAATATAATCTCCGCAAAAAATTGACTGAAAGGGATGTCAACCACTAGTAGATGCGCAATAATTATCATGAAATGGGTTATTTAGATGAATCGAGAAAAAAAGAGAAAAAAGTGTAGAGTAAAAATCTGCTTGGATTTTATTTTTTTTCTCGTGCTTTGCCAGAGTAAAGCTTGTTGGTTTTTGCTTGTGCTTAGTATGTCATGGTCATTTAGTAGGCCAACTTACAACAGATAAATAGAGATTAGGAAAAAGTGGAATGACTGATTATTATCATTGTTAATGTTTGAATTAAAACTTTTCAAAGTCTGCTACTTATATTGGCGCTCATTATCGACCTAGCCACACACATGCACACCGTCACACCACAAGTATATAACTGCAGTGAAATTTATTGATTTTGACACTATAGTTCAAGTCCGATTGGCTTGGTTATTCAAATGAGTAGAAAACTATTAATATTAATTTTGAAATCGCTACCTTCAAATGGGAAATGTGCTTATTTAGGGTCACTCATAAAAACATTGCATTGATGCATTATGATATTTTATTGTCAGTAACCGAATTTCCAAGATCATTTCTAACAAAAATTATTTATATTTATTGTGAATCTAATTGTCGTCTAATGGTTAACTAACATGTGTTTTTGCACCGTATGGTTGGTAGATGCTATTTTTTGGTGGAATTATGTTTAAACTGCGGGAAATTAGAAGATTGGTGTCGTGATTGGCTGCACAAGTTTTGAATAGCTGCGGAAAAAATATTCTTGTAACCGTTTTTATATAATATCTAGCTTGTATAAATTTCGAAAAAGGTCGTTTCTGATGGAACCTGACAATTGATATAGCAGCTCATAATAAATTGTCAAGTTCAAATTTCTTGGTTTTTCTGCATTATATTTTGAGAACAAAGAAAAGGAAAAAACTCTAGTAGACAATTACGCGGTGAAAAATTGAAGAGCATATAAAATAAAGAGTTAGTGAGAGCAAGATAATTGTGCATTGGAATGCGCATTTTGTTGTTTACTAGCCAGACATGAATTCATTATCACCTTATTTCCATTTAAACAATTTAAAACACAATCTTCCGTGATTGAGGCTGCTTGACTGTTCCTCAAGACCATTCATTCATATCCAACATTGATGCATCACGGATGCATTGAATATTACCAGATAATATTTGAACAGCAAAATGTTTTCAAATTATTGGTTTTAGTTATTACGAGGCAGACAATCTGTACATAAAAAGCATCTCTTAATAATAGCTCTGCGGATTGTTTAAAAGAGCTACCACTGCACTGGCTGGCTGTACCAACCGAGATTTACACAGCCTATTATTACGCATGCAAAAGGGGCTTTGTACTTGCATAATAATAGAAGTAAAAAATGCATATTTCAACTTTACCCTCAACCTCATTGTACTAGCAGACGAAACACAACGCATGCACTTTTGCTGCTTCTTAGAGCACGAAAATATGAAAAGAAAAACAACAGTTTCATTATAAAAATGCACAGTATCTGCATATTATCCCTTTCACGTATATATGCATCTATGCATGCATATATTCATCCGATAATAACTATATTCCCAATCTGAAGAAGCATGAGCATAACGAATGTTTATATAACCAGTCATATGAATGCACTTGTTTCGTTCATATGTCTGGAGTTTTATAGGATTTTTTGTACACTGTCTGGAAACTGGAACCCTCCTTCTCCTCCCATCATTTCCCATTCTTCCGCGTACTAAATTCTCACGAAATGAACTCGACCAGACCAGCAGCTTGAGGTCCATACACTGCTAGCGTCTCTGTTTTTGTGATCCTCCTCGCCATGACTCGAGAATTCTATACATAGTTGCCTTAGTAGCGTGCTGTCAGGATGCTACCTACGCAAACTGGAACGGGGAGAATACAGGCTTTACTGGATTGCTAGACTAAGAACTAAAATAGCGTTCAGTGAGCACTGTTTCATTGTGTTCTTGTAAAATGTGTACAATGTCGGGGGCAGAAAAAAAGTAAAGAGAGGACAATAATAATAGTGATTATTATTACATCAGAGGAGCAAAAGTAAAAAAAGTAGTATGTTACGCATTGCAGTGTCCATACATATGGGCTGATTATTTGGAGGGAATTTTTGTTGATGCAGTTTAATGGACCTGTCTTGATAATATGATTTTTCAGCTGAGTATGCTTTTATAACATTTATCTATATAAAATGGTAAACATTAAAATACGAGATTTCGGAATTATCCTCAGCTATTATCTTTGTAGAAAAATTTCTGTTTTCCAGAGTTGTTTTTAATCCACTCACTAAACTACCAAAACCATCTTAAAATAAATCTTTTCAAAAATCATTTTTATCTTTGCGATACCGTAATGGACGAACGTTACATTTAGCAAGCGGTATGTGTAGATTATGTACCTAGTAGTTGCTATTCTCACAGCAACAACACAACAAAGTCACGAGACGCTTAGAAATATAATATTATATGCAGTAATATTATAGCCATCCAGTGTCTCTTGCTTCATGAATGCATACACATTGCACGCAGTAATATTTTTAGGCTGATGGAGGTGGCGGAAATTGCTTCAAAGCTCCATTTCTTGACTTTCAATCATCGTCATCACCACCATTTCCTTCCTCTTCTTAGTTGCTACAAAGCTTTGCCCTTTTTTCTTTTTAGTGAGAAATTTCTGCGAGACGAGAGAGAAGAAAAAGGCGAGTTTGGAATGGAACGACGAAAGAATGAAATTCCATAATAGTCCTTGCTTTTTTCATTCAGAGTCATGGTGCTTCTTACTGTATTACATTACCTAATCTTTATCCATGGAGTGGGGGCTGGAGTACAACTACAACATGCAATATTTACTACAACATATTTACGCCTTGAACGAGACAACCGCGCTCAATTTCGTCATCATCATCAATAACATCACACATGCTATTACTGTTACTTTGGTCGAGCAAGTTGCAATGCTTTCTCTCTGCTCATACATTCTTTGAAATACCTACCTGGTTGTAACGAGACGTGTTTCAGAGACAAGTTTGTTTAATTTTACACCGTATGCATATATATAATATGCGACTTTATATACAATGTAGTAAATGCGAAAATGTAAAGAAATGTGTAGAAGAGTTAATCGTAAAACTTAGCCCTTCACTAAATGCAGATAGAAGCTTCCCAAGCTGATGTGAATAAAATGGCATCATTCTATTCACACATATTTTTACATTTAAAATACGAACATACGACAGGATCTCCCATTTTCATACTAGTTCCGGCATTAAGGGAGCGGTTTTCTGCCGCGTTTACTTTATTCTGGAACTCAACTGGAAGAGAGAGAGAGTCTAAATGTGAGATAGAGGATACGAAAGACGAGCACTTCCGACTTTTTCATGGCGGCACAAGTCGGCACACAATTTCTTCTCCACTTCAGTCCAGACGTATATGCATTTAGATCTACTCACTAAAATAAGTTAAGTAGTAACTAGTGAAAGAAGCTCTGTTCACCTCTGGGATTGCTTAGTTTGTTCTGTCTATTTCGCACAATGGGGATGAGATAGGCATGAAATTCCTAGTTCACTATATCAACTATTAAGAAAGTTTTAATTACAAGTTCTACAACATGGTTTAATGGTATTTCCGTCAATTCATAATTTCATATTGCTTGAGTGAGATGAATTTTAGAAACTGCCGTTTTCCAAGATAAAACACACTTATGAATTATGTAATGATGGTTGTTTATCAAGTGTGCAATACTCTAAAAGCAAAGCAAGGAACTCTGTACTACTTGTCTGTTGTTACCAACGAGAGATGTTATGGCTATAGCTTCGAGAAAGCATAATCCTGTAAGAGTCACACTTCATCGATATCAATCTGTACCGTTTTGAACGGGAACATGTGAAGAAACTAGTAAAGCTCTAATATAAGCCTCTAGAGAAGTATGTATGTAGGTATGTACATTTTATGCACCTATATCAATATTTTCCATATTATTCTTCTGGTTGAAAGTAGTGTTGTCGTAGGGAAGTCAAGGAAGAAGACATCACCAGACTTTCAGAGAGTCAGAGACAGGGCCACGGTCGCACTCAACTGCGAACCCAGTGGTGGTATTTCTTCTATAGCTATAATTTCACAAGAAGTAACTTTATATGACTTTAGTGAGTAGATAAATTCCTGCAGTGTTCCACACAGACGTATCTACACAAGCGTTGGCAAAAAAGTACAGCTACACAAATATGTATATGCACGCGGGCGTATTCGTCGGTGGTGGGATCAGGATCACGGTCGGTCAAACCGGATATAAAGATACTAGGTATATGTACAAATACAATGTATTTCCAGTCGGCCCTATAAAATGAAAATGCATACAGAAACTTTTTCTTTTTCCTTCTTTTTCTTTCGATCTCATTTCTTGAAAAGGGAAATATCTTTTGTCCTTCTCCTTTTGTTATTTTGCAGCCGCTGCTTCAGTATGTTTTCAGCAAAATGTGTCGTTTCTTGGGACCACTTATAAAACCTTCTCCCAAGAACCTGGCATCATTCTTACGAAATATTACGTTATTTTGATACATACGCTACGCACAAGAAGAAGTGTTTTTCTCTTGGATTTCTTTGTCATGAAAAAAAGGATCATGTTATGGACGCACAATAATTCAAGAAAAATCTCTTTTTCTTAACAAAATAAAAGTCAACAGAAAGTTTTGTCATTGTCCAATTGTATTTGTTATTCTGGGTGACTTGGTATGACTTTTTTTGTTGCTATGATGCATTGCTTTATGCATCTCCATTATTATGCAGTTTCTCTAAGGAATTTTGAAGAATGACAATGCATAATAGACCGTTATACTAGCATTCATTGACCAAAAAAGGATGAAATTCGTCGCATGGAGAAGCTTACGTATGAAAATTGTACACCTGGTGACACGTAACGTTTTTTAACGTAATGATTTTTATAAAACACGAAAGGTCAGTGAATAAATTTTGGGGCTGAAGGTTTTATAAAATGACTTATCTACTCTGATGATGACCAATGACTGTCATCGACAAGAAAATTATAGTAATAATTTTCAGCCGCGTATTTGGTTAATATGTGTCTTTATGGTCATGTTGCGTGCTACTTTGTAGTTTTGGTAACGACGTTGTGTGGTCTTGGTCAGCCTCTACCTCCACCACAGACAGATCACTGATACTTGCGTTTGGTGCTTCTCTTACCTTGGAAATCATTAACATATCGTTGTGTATGCGTGCATCATAGTTTGGTTTAACAGGGTCTCATAAAATATTATATAATTTTATGCTCGCATCCCACGTGGTGCACGAGAATGCTATATTATGAGAATGAGATTTTTCAATAATTTTCTTACTTTTTGGAGTAAAATCTTATTTCGATTGCAAAGTGTATATGATTTTGTTTACGCTTGGCACAAGCATAAAATATAGTAAAATTGTTCATTTTTCCAGATCAAGTTTATGAACTAGTAATCCATATTATTTTCATGGAAGAGTGGAGGAAATCCAAATGGCAGCTACAGGCAAACCCTGCTTGCAAGGAAATCTACCAATGCCAATTACTGTTTGACTGATAAGCTACGATATTGACAAATTCTTATGCGTATATTGCATACAAGTTCATTTAAACTCTTTGAGTTTTTTTTACAATGCAGCTCGTTGAATACTTACTTACGATTAGTTGTTAGTAAAGCTTGGATGTATACATACATACATTCCATGCACATGAATACCGATCCAAAAACACCAAATGATAGTGATAGTATCCATATCCATGTATGTAATTTTACACAGTCAAAAATATATTCTAGCTGCATGATATAATGAATGTATTACGTATTTTAAGCTTGTTCCTGGGACATAGATCGCCGATAAGTTACCTGGTTCGTGGTATACTGACTTGTGATGTGCGTTGCTTAACTTCGCTTTTAACTCATTCAATAAGTTTTGCAGTAATTCTGGTAATACTGAAAAAAATATACGCAAGATGCAGAATGCAAGCGAAAAAAATTATCCATTTCAATGTTTTCAGCTTTCTCATGATGCTTATGTAGAATATAACATAAAATATAAGTGAAGTAGAGATGGCCAAGTAAATGAGTATTTTGACCGCCTATCCTAATGCCATTCCCATCATATAATCAAGCAACTCAAACTCATTATGGATCTCATGGCTCATGACATTTCTATATCATTCATTTGTTCTCACAGTCAAAAGTTCCACGAGTTCGAGTGCGTGGTAGCTGTCAAAGCTTTTGTCATTCATACGATAATCCTTGGTGTAAATATCCATGCATATTCAACAAAACATCAAAGATGTGAGCCCAAAACATTAAGAAACGCTTAAATCATCGCACATAATACCAAGGAAAAAAATGTTTAGTTTGTGAATGTTTATGTCTAAGTTTACAGTCTAGAAAACGACGCACTTTTGACGGTATAATCTGCTTCGTTACCAATTACAAGTATTTACATGCGCGCACTTATATTTCCAGCAATTCGTGGGAGGTTTATAATCACTTTTGCATGGAGCTGCTTCTCAAGAATAGCTGTCGCACGTAAACTCGTAAAACTTATTTGGCGCGAGCATTTTTTTGTCTGACAAACGGCGATGAATGAATGAATACGATGAGGACGCGGATGGGTGAAATATATACACTATACAGAATAGAATATAATATACGGATTTTTTGCTGATTGAGTTTGCTACGAGTGTAGGTTTCCATGAGCAGGTGTTCGTTCAGCGTAAAGTGTGCTCAATAACTCGCTTCTGATGGCATTAATGGCATTTTGGATGGAGGTTGAGTTGGGACAGGGAGTTGATTTTTTTTCGCTTGTCGTAATTTCTAAGAACTATGAAAATTGATGCAAAAATAACAGAAGGGAACAAAGGGCTTCTCGAAGATTACTACTGACAGAAAGGCACCACGAATTATTTCTGAGAGAAATGAGGAGTCGGTCTGTCTTTCTTCTTAACACATCAATGAAACAAACGAGACAAAATGAGATAAACAGAATTGTTGTTTTTATTTTCGATGGGGATGATGCTCATTTCTTTGTTCATCGGAAAAACGACAAAACTGAAAAGCAATAAAATGGGATGTACATCAGCCAGTTTGTCTTTCGTTAACAATGGGTTGGGGTAGTATAACAATAACTCGTATGAGTGTCCTTGCAACACTTGTCCGTTTAAGACAAAGGAAGTTTTGCGCAAGAATTGTTGAGAAGTAGAAGAAAAAGGCGACAATCAGTGTCCCTGAGACTTATGCAGTCCTCTTTACAAAATTATAGAAAAAAAGGACAAAAACTTGTCCAAACTACATCATCGCAATGGTTGGTACAAGGTTGAAATCTTGTGAAATGAGAGCTTTGTAGTCATGTCATCCCCTGTGATATTTTTTCCTCTTATGATGAATTCGCCGCTACATGACAATAAAAGTGAAGCTGCATGGGTCACGAGCCAAATGATAATTAAATAGTTGATGGACATTTTCAAACTTAAAAACGGTTTAATGTAAACAACAATGATGTTTGGGCTTGCTGAGGTCCTTTGTATTTCATTGACTTGACATTTTATTTAGGTAAGCTAGTTTTTCTGACTTTTTGTGTCTGTGTGTGACCACGTCATCTTATCAGCATTGGTGTCAGTTTTGATGAGAAGAGGTCGTTTATATGAGCATGAAATATTGGCGATAGATAACAGATACATGGGCTAGTCTAAAGCCAGAGTCATGTGCTATGTGCTATTTCTAAAAGATTTTTCTATTTTTTGTCGAAAAACTAAAAAATTTCCCTATAAACGATTTGTTCAAAAACAAGTACTTGCACTATTTAGAAGTTAAATGAATTTATCAACAAAGACTTGTGGTGATAAATGCAAAATATTATAACGTTAAATTAAACCATCATTTTCATGAAGAAAGTGGACGGCGACATCCATGTCCTTGTTGGTACCCCAGTGAGACATCTATCGAATAAACTCGTAATACGGAGACATGCAACACGGCGTGCAAGCGCAGCGCAGGAAGAGATGCAACGATATGATGGGGGTGTACATGTGAATTATATGCACGATTTATCTAGTGGGTAAGCTGGTTTGCATTTTCTGACTCTTACAATTATCCTATGCGTCGATGTCGGGCAGGTAAGTAAAAGTCGTAAAATTGTAGAAAAAAATTGAGTATACCTTGCTATGAATTGGTTGTGTGTGGTAGCAAGTGAATAGTTTATAGTGTCAGAACTCAGAACTTAATCTGGCATACCGACTCCAGTCGACTCTTCTTTGTTCGTAAACTTGTGAAATAGACGTCCGTAAGCATGAATACAAATAGTAATATCTATCTCTCCTTAATTGTACGCAACCAATTAAATTATTTCACACATCCAATCGAGAAAATAAACTTTATATTTCCTCCAAAATTACTGGGAATTTCTAACAGTATTTAAGTATGCGTAATATTCCAATGTTCCTATTCTTCCTTTTAGTGCTAAAATATGAGTAACCACATTTTTATGATGAATGTATAATGAATTTCAGCCGAATTTTGGAACATGTTCGATGAGAGTTCTCTGAAGATGTGGATTGCAGGAAAAATATGAATTCATAGATTTACAACTGAAGTCTGAAGCCCATGATGATGGTTCTATCAATTCTGCGATAGACTCGTTTGGGAAGTTTTGTGGAGTTCCTGCAACAGAATGGAAAAGACGCTGATGAAACCACAAAAGCACATGCACGACAAGCAACAAGATATTGAAGCAGGATAAAACAACCTTTCGAGGACGAATGATATGAAATGCTGATAATACAAAAGTGATGCTGCTGATGGCTGTGTGCCGATGAGTTGGATGGTTATTATTATTCTGTATTATTGTAACAATGTAAAACCGCCTGAATCAGTTTTTCATATCATATTTTTATACTCCATCCATCGTCGTCGTGACGTGATCGAGATTATATGCAACAACATGAGGGAAGAGAGCCAAGCCAGCCCCAACAAACAATAACAACAACAACAAGAACAGCAACAAAACAACGTCACTAATTATAGGTTTTCGCTAACTACTTTTTTTATTTTCATGCCTGCAGATAATTGCCTTCCCTCACCTTGACTTCACTGCACTGCAAGCTTAATAATACTAATATGTTGTTGCATGGCAGGGAGGGATGAGAAGCTTGGATTGTATTTTTGGAATTTGGATGAGGCTGAATCGAATAAAAAATGAAAATTGGTTCTTCTTATCATGGATATCATGAATAAGGCAAGCATGTAGTCTTGTGCCTGCCAATTTTCACATGAAACAATGCACGTAATATAATGTGTATTTACAGAAAAAAATACACATTTGTAGGCATGATTATTGCCGGCGTTGTGGTGGGCTCTTTATATTGCATTCGCTGGAAGTAAAGTGTGAAGTACTTTGAGGCAACTTGTCACAAATAAGTTGTAATAACAATAAATA
This sequence comes from Willowsia buskii, assembly GCA_034700685.1. Taxonomy (NCBI): domain Eukaryota; kingdom Metazoa; phylum Arthropoda; class Collembola; order Entomobryomorpha; family Entomobryidae; genus Willowsia; species Willowsia buskii. The sequence continues at coordinate 25,246 of JAQIXW010000062.1, read as the reverse complement.
TATATAGCAATAAGTAATAATTGTAGCAAAGGGCAATTTATTTTCTTGGTGGTTCCTTCATCATTCCATCATATTTATTAAGGGTAATTGCAAACTCCAGACATTTTGGTAATTAGTTGTTTGATGTCGTTAGAAAATTCAATTGGTTGTAAATTAGTCAATTTTTAAGTATTTTGCACGACTTGAATCTTTGACACAGAATCTATTATCTTTAGTAAAACATATAAACTCCTCGTTTTCTTGAAGTATTCATGCATATTTTTATATTAGCCAATTTAACCAGTCGATCACTATGATTCCATTTTTCATTTCTAAATTATTGACTATTTTACATGTGTATTATTATTGAACATTTACGTTCCGGAATAATTCATTTCCAACCAGTCTACACGATTAAATAATGCTTGTAAGAAATTCTTGATACTTGTGTACATATCTCAATTCACAGAAAAGTTACAGCTGCAAAACATTATTGTAAAATAGCCACTCATATGATTCGTCATTGCATATTATTATGTCTACAAAGTGAATGAAAGTGTGAATAGTGCATATCTCTCTCCTTCTCTATAAGTAAACTGATGAAAAAATGGCATGAGTGAGTGCCATGCTCACTGAGAAGTATGTGGGTTTACATGTATTTTCTTCTTTTCTATTAATTTATGTTTCTCTCGGGCATTGGCGTCTCCGCGTCATTCTCCTTTTCAAGGTGGACTTGCACATTTTCATTACTTTTACTAGTGTTCATTCTCCTGCTCTTTTTTTTATCATTCTCATCTTAAACAACAACCTTTTTAGTATACATATCCTGATTTTTTTTGCTTTCGAGAATCATCATACCAACCAGTATTTTTCATCAAGTTTTTAGCGTGTGGGTTGTTTTGCCATGGAGTATTTTACTATGGTGAGTACTAAAAGCACTGCAAAAAATAGAAGCTTACTCGGTTTAGATTTTGCAAAGATAATCCTCTTGGAATTAGTACATTATGCATAGGTAGGAAAAAAAATTACATTACCTCCACCATCAGAACCAAGAATGCAATTGAACTTTGCAAGGCTAAATTGTATGTGAAAGCGAAAGCAAGAACATTGGTTTTTTTCATGTATCGCAACGCTATACATTATGAAATACGATGCATGTAAAAAAAACAGGATGATGCGTTCCCCTCAGCAGTTTCGCATAGGTTTTTTAATAAAAAGATTTTGTACTCATATGATCCGAAGTTTTTCTCGTTTCGACTTGAGTGAAAACCTCATGTGTTCTTAAAGAATAGTATGCAGAGGTGCTGCAACGACGGCAGCGACTCCTACGCTGATTCACTTTCGGAATCTACTGCTTTAACTCATCAAATTTCTCAGTTCATCGTCGCATCTGCACTCTCACAAGATACATGAGACTGAAAAAGTACAATACCTAATGATTGTGCAAAAAATATGTACCTACATAAAAAAAATTTGAAAGTAATGTGAAACATTTCGCAGATTCGATTCAAATATGTCAGAATAATCTTTGAAATTGATCTGGTAGGACAAATGTTGACATTGCGAAATATCCTGTCCTCTCACTTGAAAAGGACAAATTCAAGCTCGTATTAATAATTCTAATTTCAATTTTATGCATAATGGATGCAAAATATCCATTTGTAAATACATGATGCGACGCAGATGACATCTTCACTATTTTGCAATGCATGTATTAACTGCCTATTATGTATGCTTGTGTTGTATTATTGCAACAATGTTGCAGAGGAAGTGTAGATTTATGATAGAATCATGAAATAAAATACTTGTAGAAACTTTTTCATACTGCTGATTTTTTTCCGAATGCATTAAGCGCAGCGCAGCTCAAATTCCATTCCAGTTCTGAATTCTTGTCTCAGGTTAGTAACAATAATCACCACTGTTGTGTTGTGGTATGACGCCAACTTGATACTTGCAATAGCTTTTTTTTGTCTGTTGTTGGTTGTTGTTGTCTTGCTTTGCCTTACTTAAAAACCAGCTAATGGAATGCACCCCCTGAGATATAACATGCCTAATAATGCTTTGCGCGAACTACGACGCTGCTCCATCGAAGTGATATTGGTGCGTATTCACACGACAAATTAAGATCATTAAAAATGGAATTTATGGATGGCTAATTTCACTGAAGACAAGACATGCATCTAAGTCACCTCCTGTGTCTCAAGTCCCGGGATTCATTACCTTTATGCTTCGTCAAAAGTAGAAGCTAAGCTAAAGCGGGGGGTGCCTGGATAACAAACGAAATATAGAGTCATATAGTCAGTCATAGAGTCTTATTTTTGCAATGAGTGCAATGCAGCATAGAACTTGGCATTTGCCATGCATTACTGGATGAACTCTAACAAGATAACCATGAACCCACAAAATGAGACAAAAAACTAAACACGTTGCGCTATTGCGTTGCAATAATTTGCAATGATTCCCTCACTGCTTACTCTTGTGGGTGCTCTTTACTACCTCATTGAATCCAGCTTATTAGGTGCAGTATTTGCTGTAGCACACTTTAGTTTTTTGGTTGTATTTATTTCACTTTTTATGGGAGGTTTTAAACGTTCATGTATTCAGATTACGTTCACGCAAACTGAAGACGTTCATTTTTCTGAACGAGAAGGAAAGCAATCATACGACCATAATATCTACCCACACTCCATCTCAAATTCGTCAAGCATGTGTTTCACGCTTCTTTTATTTCTGTTGAAAACTTGGTTGAAATAAGGAATTGTCCTTCTTAACAGACGTAATAATGGTAGTTATTCTTAAATGGAAGAATCGAATGATGTAACAAAGATTAGAAATTTCTGTTTTTCATATATATGGAGTCCTGAGTTCTGAAAACTTATCCGACCTTCAATATATCAAAATATTACAAAGATGCCATTGGAAAATTAAAAGTTGGATCATTTAGTTAAGATACCAATAATAACTTTTTACTATTTTTATTATCCCATGAAATTCATTACTTTGCTCTTGACACATGACTTGACACAAAACTTTTAAAAAACCACTCTGGATAGGAAATCACAAAGTCTATCAACATTATTACCTAACACAATCAGTACCAGGAACATGTCAAATGATAACGTATTCCTATCAAATTGCCCAGTTTCTGCTGACTGCCATATATTGCCACTCATATATTGATGCTGGATAATAATAATAATAATAATAACAAAGAGCTCTAGTAGTCAAACAGCGGTATCAACAAAACAGTTTACGGATATACACGATAATTAATATTATTATTATTATTATATATTCTTCACAATCTGTCAATAATAAATGAACAATTACAATAACAATAAGATCACGCACACGTCTTTGTAAAGTAAAGAGAAAGAAAACATCTTTGGTATTTCTTGCGTGCATGCAGAAGTATTAATTGAATCCTCTATTAAGCAACACCAGCAACACATTTTTAGTCCACTGAAAACCAACATCAAGCAACATTCAATTCTCACAGTCAGCAAAGACATCTCATAACAACACTTTTTTAATAATTAGCCGAATACATACATTACCAACATACAGTTAAATTATCATTGAATTAAACATTAAACTAAGTAAAATTAATAACAATATAGTAATGAGTATAATCATATAAATTTCTTTGTTTCTTTTTTGTGTGTTTTCTTGAATCAAAACATCATAACAATATTTTTATTACGTCAAAGCTGCCGGACCCTTACAAAGGAGGCCATTTAAAGCACTAGTATTTCTTTCACCAAAAACATTACTCACGTCACGTTTCATGGAAGCTTTGTTTCTTTAAATTGATATAGATATATTTTTAATATTGGCATGATCAACCATCGGATCATCATATAAACAACGAAGACAAGTATGTACCCAGTTTAAAAATCCTTTTTCTGTGTCATTCAATTTCATTCTCTAAAACAACAACTCATCATCGTCCAATTATAATACACTCCTTTCATAAATAACAAAACATGCGTGAATTCAATGAGTTACAGTCTAGCAATTTCTGCACGAGCAACAGCCTTCATCAATTAGTAAATGAGAAAAACCCGGAATTTTCATTAACAGCACAACCTTAGCATGGCCTCAATCTAACAAGCTTTCTCCATTGTACATGCAAACTTCACATATTTATCTGATAATTAATAATGTGGCCAAATGATTTTCATTGGTTTAAAACTAAAGGAACACTGGAGTGTTTTACAAGTAAATACAGTTAAGAAATTAAAAGAAAACAACAAAATCCATTAAAAATAACTATCGTTTTCTGTTTCTTCTATATTGCTTACAGTTGCATTATATATACTTTTTTCATCTGTTAAAATATTTCCTACTTAAAAACTGCTTATAGCCACGATAATAATAATAATAATATAAACTTTTCTGCTTTTGATGACGGCTGGTGGGCGTACACTATTTGATGTCACAGATACAGAAGCACATGGTATAGCATTTTAAATATATTTTAAAAGTATTCGCATTTAACTCTTTTTTTAGCATAGTTTATTTTTCACATTTACTACGGAAATATTTTTCACTACACAAATAGTATAGTAGTACCACCTCAGAGAGAATTGTTACTCCCCACTTATTTTTCAGCTAGTGACGATACTACCACCAACGACAGCTCTACATTTTTGACACGAGAAAAAGTAACTGCACAAACGAATATTTTTTTCTGTATTTAGTTTACTTCATTTCATTTCTTGTTTTTTCAAATTTTTTGAGCTCTTTTGAAGGCCTCTTTTTGTCGACACAAAGACACAAGTACATTTTTAAAATCATTTTGATTCCTCTACTCTACCATTTAATTATGTTTTAAGAGACCACTAAAGACACGCCGTCATTTTTTGCAGTAATAAATGAATATAGTTTGGTGATATTTAACATTACAGTGACGAGCTATCTGACAGCCAATTTGTTCAGCATTTTTAGGCAGAGGTATTCTTACTGTCTCTACATTCGGCAATGAGAACACTTTACTTTGTTTTAGCTAGAAATAAACTCCTCGGACAGAGATTTAATATTTTTTGCTTTCTACCTACACTAATCTTTAATTTAGTCTAGCCGTCATTACAATTTTACATCTGATTTGAAATAAACTCGTTTTTTTCTGCTGCTGCTGTTCAGTTAAGCAATTCTGGTAGCCTATGATATTCTCATCCATTAGAATATATTATTTATTATAATAATATATATTATTCTTTACTGGAAAGCACATTATTTATTTATTTTTTTACTTTGTTATGCAAATAAACGTAGCAACCCTTTGAATGTTATTATTCTGTTTTTCTTTTTGTGTCTCTCTGTGTGTATGTGTGGCACTAGGAATAGCATCTTTTTGTAATAATGTTGTATATACTTGACAAGACAAGAACTACATAATAACCATAGCAGTTTTTAATAATATATAATTAGTAACACAATCAGTTAGCTAACTTTAGTGGGAGTGGGGTAATACTGATTTTTGCCGATTATTTAAATAAAATAATTACATTTGTTTTAGTGTTTAAGTAATTACAATTTTTTTCTCACTAAATGAAACTAAGGTGATTGTTAGCAGCACATATAAAATATTTAATATGTTTAATCAACTACCGGTAGGTGAGGTGTTGTACCATTTTATAATATATAATAAGGTTATGCAGAGGTAAGTCACATGGAATAATTTTTCATTGCGTTCATGTTGATTACTGATGCTTATGATGATGCTGGTATCATAATAACGTTTTGCGTACTTAGGACGGTGTTCTGAATAATATTACTTTTTTGCATGATAAAAGTTTAAGACGTACATAAATACAAGCCTATATAGTATTTATAGTTATTATTATAAAGTTACGAAGTAGTCGCAGTAGGAAGTCTCTACATAACGATAAGTGTTATAATGTATTACAATTTGTTGACTAACTGAGCACTGAGAGAGGGAGTTGTTGGATTAAAATGTAGTACAAACAACACACAAATGGTTTTTTCGATGATAAATGCACCTAATATTTTTCTAGCATGTTAAGTATACAACTTTTAAGCATCACCCATCCTACCAAATGTTCATCTGATGATAATAAAATTAAGAAAATTAATAATAAATACGGAACGGGGAGATCATCCCAGCAGAAGAAATAGTTCTTAACAACACATTAATTATATTTTATGACTTGGTGGGCAACTAGCAGAAAGGAAACATGTAATGGCGCGGTCCACCCTGCTCTAACCCGTTTATAGTTTAGTAAATTATACGCAACAGTTGGAGACAATCACATGTCGGAGAAGAAGAAGAAGGAGCCATGATAATGATTAGAGAACACCATACATACAACCAAAATCAAAGTTGACTTGGCTTTGCCTCCTCAGTGGAGGCAGCAGAAGGATTTATAGCACTGGAAGTTGTAGTATTGGTGTTGGTGGTGAGCATTGTCGGATCGGTTGGTGAAAAAAAGTCCACTGCGCCAGTGAAATCGGCAAAACTGTCGTTTTCACTAGAAGCCGTTGGAAACTGGTCAAATTTAGCCCAGTTATCACTACCACCATCGTTTACACCTTCACGAGCTCCTTCGGGGGACTTGTCGTTGGCATTGTTTGAGAAATCAAAGGCGGCCCAAGGGTCTGTAGTATCCACTTGGACGGATTCTTGACCTGCCCAAGGATTCGCTATAAAGTTTGATGTTGATATTGCATCGCCTGAAGTGTCACCACTGGTAAGTGACCCATTTAAAGCTAATTGACCAAATAGTTCCTCCTGTTCTTCCAGTTGTTTAAAAAATATGTTTGGGTTTCTCCATTCTGTAAAAATAAGCAGAATTTCATAGAACCAAATTGTCACATTTTTCCTTTTCCCTCAACGTAAGAGAAAAAAAATCAACATTCGTACCAAAACCATCCTCTCCTTCTCCAGACTGTTCACTTCCAAATGGCATGGATATTCCACCTCCCTCCTCATTTCTTCCAAATGAAGCATCCTCCTCCTCGTCTTCACCAGAGTTGGAACGTTCAAAACAAAACATTTCAAAAATCGCTTTCGATTTCTCGTCATCATAACGACCCGCACCTCTGAAAGTTGCCGGAAATACAAATTAGTTAAATATATGAAAAATATTCAAGTAAAATAGACATGTTACTTTTCAAATTCAAATATCTTTATACCCAAAATTCCCGCTGGAAGCCTCAAAAAAGTTATCATTGTCAGCATTATCACCGTCAGAATTCAGTCCTGTTCCTGATGAACTCTGCGTAACAAAATATTCTCTGTGTAACTATGCATAAAGATTATTTCCAACACATTTATTTGGGAATCTCGAGCAACGAGCATTCAGATACTATCTAGCAATTGGTCAATATTCATCGAGACACTCTATCGACCCAAAAGGGTATACATCATTATTTAGCATTTTTAACAAAAAACTACTTTTAAATGCAATCAAATTGACTTACATCCCATGTAACACCTGGATCTGACTCGTAATTGTGATTACTAGTCGACATCGTGACACCAGATGATGGGAGAGGAGCTCCGGCCTGTGGAAATGTTTGAATTGCAGATCCCAATGTGAAACACCGCTTAAATAGATGAGACTCCAATAATATATTCAGTAAAACATACCAGCAGCTGCGTAGCCTTTGCATTATATTCCTTCCATCTTAATTCGTAAAATTCCTTGAATTTTTCCTTCACCTCCAAGTCAGCAACTACACCCTTCATAGTATCGCTAGTCTCTATGCTATCCCTAATGGCCGTTGACATTTTGGCAAGATGTCCCAAATACCCAGCCCTACAAAAGTTTCAATAAATCAAAGTAAGCACACCACTACTCGCAAGGTTTTGACAAGAATCTAGTTTAGTATGTAGGGTCTTACTTCAAGTTTTCGTTATCAAAAGCTTCCATAATCTTCTCAAGTAAAGTGTAATCTACAATTATCTGAAAATGTGCGAAACACAAATTATGTTTAACCGTATAAGCATTTAGTTTTTACAAACACTATGGAAGACAGATAAAATGGCTTACAAATTTTGCGCAATTATTGGAACGAGTTATTTTCGTAATTTGGATCACAATTTGACACACATAATGGTGAAGGAAATTGTTCCACGGATAGTCCCAAAATAAGTCCTGGTGACGGAAAAAACACATGAGTGGATTACACAAAATTCGATTAGTATTAAAACAATCGCATTTTATGAATTTAACTCAATTCTACAACTTACCAAAACCTTTTTGAGAATACCAAATTGAATTAGTGCCTCATTTAAGTCAACATCGTGCAGCGTGATAATGTGAGCAACAAATTTTACAATGGCAAGTCTTTCCATTCCCAACGGTTCGTTTAAAACACCGTTGGGTAAACGAATGGGTTGTCTTGTACTTGGAGGGCTCTCAAGGAATCTCAATAATGTGGCCATTTTATTAAGTAGAGTGAGTCGAACCGGTCCCGGTATCATGACATCCTCATTTGAGTCATATGTCGTATCTATTTTCCTGTATGTTAAAGTAGTTAAAAGTAGATATATAGCTTGTAGGTAGATAAATAGTTAGACCAAACAAACTGTTAATGTTGAAATCAAAAAAGTTTTCTTTTCTTACGAGTTTGGCTTTGTAGGTTTCTTGGCAATTCCTAGCAATGCCAATAATATGTCGAGTCCGTAGACGATGGAACTCTGACTAAGAGTATCGTCACCAAATATGACATCTAGCAGCCTTTCGAAAGTTGCGTGACTACAAAATATAGAATCAGAATGAAGAAGCATTGTTGTTTACTCTATAATGTAAATACTCTTGTAGGTTGGCGAAGATTTCATACTATTCATACCTCTTTAAGGCAAGTAGGAAGGGTTCAGAATCTATAGAACGATCTGTAGACGGGGAAGACGTTTCATCTTGCAAGGCAAAAAGAAGATCACCGACTAATCGGGATATATTCATATGAGCTTCCCTGTTATTAAGTTTATCCATACTGTTTACAAGTTTCGGGATAAACTGTTCTTTGACTTCCAACCACTAAATTAACAAAAGAAGTAAACACAGGTCTTGGTTTATTGATACCACCCATACAGACTTCATTACTAAAGCCAATATCCAGCAATCAGATACGAACCTCATATAAACTATTACGCATGTCTTGACCTTCCACATGCATCACCAATTTGTGAAAAAAATCACAGACGGAGGAAGTTTCCAAATGCTTCAGCAGCCAGTCCAAAAGATTCGGTTCCGATTGTAAGTAACCCATGATTTGGATGAGATTCAGTTGATATGAATACCAGTTCTGTACGCAAAAGGTTAGTTGAATTAATAATTCTTGCTTGAAAAAACCTTCAAGATGTTAGTTCATTTAATTGAAGCTGTACTCCTTACTTGATCTAATTTCCTAACAATCATTTCTCCTAAAACACGACAAACATAGCTAGCAAGCAGAGGATTTACAGGAGGTTCCGCATCTTTGAAGAAATGGAACAACTTCTTCATCAACTGGGGCTCAGCGGCAATTTTCTCCGCAAAGCTGATATCCGATGTTAGCACTTCACAAGCTGTGTTAGGGAATTTGTACTGTATCTAAAAATTAAAGAAAACATTGAAAAATCAGTAGCCGTTAGAATAAGCATTCAAAAAAGATAATCAAACTAATGCTGCAATTACTTACTGGGATAGGTATGTCGGCAGAAGGTACGGTTGTGATGAGATCCAGCATTTCACACATGCTTTCGGGTCTTGTCAAGCTGTAAAATGAATGAATATAACAAGATTAAAATCAGTATAAGACAATTATAAAAGAAACACATCAAACATAAATTAAAGACTCAACAACAACACAACAAAACTTACAATTCAATAAGTTTCTTATTCATTCCACGAATTTCCATGAGCACCTCATCTTGATCTAGAATTGTTGTTAACTTGACATCCTTTTTCAAAATACAAAAATAGCATTGTTTGAATTTTATCTACCACCAACCCCTTCATTACTGGTTAATTTTAAGTATTAGAGAAACCAAGCAAGTCAATTTGATTATGTCAAGTGCAAAACATACCGGCTGGTCCAGCAGATTGTCGATGGCGTTACTGTTTGCAGCGCTGTGCCAAAACATGTTGAATCTTTTTAAAAGATAACAGATTTTCCCAGAAAAATAAAAATATAGTATCTATCTTCTTTCTGTTTTATTATCTTCAGTCTTCTCGTAAAATTTTATGTATAGAGATTTTTCCCTGCGGCCTTAGTTCCATCCAATGCAGCAGTCGTTAGTCAGGAAAGATAATCAATATATTATGTAAATTGTAAAACTGCTATTTGCTGCTGCTCCTATGGTTTTATCAATGTTGAAGCATCTTGCTTTTACCGTTTCTGATAAACGGTTAGCGGTATGACAACCTTTTGACTCTTGTGTGGACTCCGAGTCTGGAGTGTATAAAAAAAAAGTCAAGTCAGCATTCAGATTCCAATCTTGTAGGCTATTGTAGTCGAGCGCCTGTTTTTGAATCCCCGACCTATTTTTTCAGGTAGTGACTATCGATGAAAATTTGTGATACCTGATGTTATGAACTAGTCGGTTCACCACACAATATGGCAACATTGTCCTTGTACAACTCGTAAAGTTGAAAGTGTTTTTCTCAATCGTAATGCACTCAACATACAATTAATAATTGATTAACTTCAAGGGAAAGAAACATTTACAGTGATCTAATATCTATTTCAGAGAACACTTTAGTTGAAGTAGATTATTTTTCATCAGCAGCACCAAAAATATTTGACCACAAACGGGGAAGGAATATTTAGAACACACTTGACATTTTAAAGTTTACCTGCTAACTCGTATCATGTAAATAAGACAAGTGATCAGATAGGACATATTATTAACTAGCTAACAATTAATTAATGGACAACAACGGACGAGACCAGCAAAAAATCAGACAAGAAAAAAGTGACCAGATCCAATAAACGATTTTATAATATATTAATAATATCTAAGTAACAAACTTCTTCAAGAGTACAGTAGTAATTATCAATTCACAATCATTTATTTACCAAATACCCAAATATTAATATTATCTACATGAAGAACAAAATCATAAACATAACATCCTTTAACTACAAACAAGTAACAATAATAATTATAACAGAGGGTTTAACAATAGTCGGGGTAACAGCTTCTCCTACATTGTACATTTTACATGATCCACACTAATCAATCACATTATTCCACCGTTAATTGCAGACACATGCATCATCATTCGAACAAAGTTTTTCCAACAGAAGCAAACAACAAGGATTAATTTGCATTGTCATATTGTCAATTCCAAAAAATTCCAGAATGACTCGATATAGTCTCATTCAAACATCCATAATAAATTTATTTTAGCAGTAGGCACAAGCACCTTATCCCCACAACGAATATTTTAACTGCCAATCTTCCTCCCGATTAGTGATTGGCGAGTTTGCTTCACTTTCACCAGTTCAGTTCACCACCTCTCTCGTCATCACCACCACCTCCACAACCATACTTTTTCTGGACATAGTTCAACCCCTTCTTCCTTAACAACTAGTCACCTATCCTACAAGAAATTGATACCAACTTGATTAACTGATAATTCAAAATTACATACAACAATGCCAGGTGCTTCAGTCACATATTTTTATTTTCTGCTGGGCAGATGACCAAAGTGAAAGGTGCACTTGAATGAGTCGCATAAAATGGAAACGCACACGGCTTTTTCGCCTACTTGACTAAAAAAATAACAAGTCCACCTCCACCTCCTCTCATGCCACTTCTCCTGCTCCTTTATACTCCTTTATAGCTTGTATCTTTAAACTACTTGCTTGCCATGATAACTTCTTTGTATCCTGTCTGTTCTTCTTAAAGAAAAAAAATGTTAGGAAAAGAAGATAATAATAACAATAATAATAATAATAACGTTAACAGCAGCTCAGCAGAAGTCCTTCAGAGACATGTAGGAATTGAGAGAGGAAAAATAAGAGCATGATTTGCTTTCTCTCTCTCTTTTCGTCGTCGTTCTCCTCCTCTCATTCAGCCAGCACATAAGTTTTGCATTTGTGTGTGGTGTGATGATATGACATGATGTGTGCTCCTGTTCTCCTCTCTTTTTTCCCTTCCTTCGCATTCATTCGCAGCAGTCGTCTCCTTCGTCTTTTTTAAATTCAATCCACTCCACTCTTCTCCGTCTGGTTTGTATGTGAGTATGTGTATATGGTTGTTAAACACAAGAAAGACATGCCGTGCCAATATCGCTAATATGTACAAACTTTAAATAAATTCTTGCACAGAGAGAAAAAACCGAAACTTACTTCTTGTACAGCACTGGTCTCGCAGGGCAGCGTGATATGATACAGTGCTGGTGTTACATTACATGTAGAAAGGAATAAGGAAGTATGATGTATTCTACGATAATAATATGATGTTGATGAAGTAAAGTGGGAATGATGGTTGGGAGTTGAGTGGTGGTTGGTATAAATGTTCGGTGTTGTTGTAGATGGTGCCGTGCAGGCAAACTGCAATTGATACGCTCTGCTCTCTCATTCTCTTCTCGCTTGTGTAACTTGTGGTATAAGTGCATCATCAATGGTAAAACTTGCTTTTTTGGTGGTTAAGTGGATCGGATAGATGAGGAATGTACTTTTTTGAAAGTTTGTTCAGCATTTTAGCAGCAGAGCCAGAGCCACGACACGATGACATGGACACGACGGTCTTGTGCTGGTTGTAGGTGAAGTGATGATGGGCGATGCGATACCGTGACCATTGTATTGTTTGTTAAATTGTAATTGTGATCAAGGAAGGAGCAAAGTATATGAAAGCACATTGGTTTTTGGTATGTGGGCTTCTACGTTGTAAATGAAAAGCTTGTTATGGTTTAACACGCGAGAAGTTGCTAAATATTTTTTGGTCCTGAATGCAGAGAAGACGATGATGATGAAGAGCTTTTTTATGGGTGGTTTTTCATGACTGTGTAAAATGTAATGTTACACAAAGGTCTACTGCTGTGCGCTGTTGTAAAAGGGGAGGAAAAAAAGGGTTTGAAGAAGGCGAATTTTGTTTTGTAGAATTCGCAATTTGCACGAGGATATTATGCGTTCCGCAACTCATTAAAATACTTTGCAGCAGCAATAAAACTTACTTGAAGAGTAGTAAAAAAATGGCTTGGACAGGAGAGCAGAGAGTTGGGGTTGTATGCTTGATTTGCGCATTCGAAGTGAGATGATGATGGGATTTACTCAATGCGTAAATATTATGTTATGTATGAATTCAACTTAAATTACTATATTTCCGTTGAAAAATAAATAAATGTTGCTTATTTAATCACATAAAAATAGTAATAATATAGACATTTATTCATACTTTTTGTATGCGCAAGAAGCAAATGAGACATTTGCGGCTGATGAACGAGTGATAAGTACCTGGAATAAAATATTTTAAAGCATTTGACAAATCAATTTACTACAATTAGTATAATTGTTATTATCAAGGTTGATATTTGACTACATGTCATCGAACTTATTCACGTGGTGACACTTGCATTATTATAAAATTAATTGTTTCACGAGACTTTGGCGCGCGGCGTATAATATACAAGAATGGAATTTAAATAATTATTAAGATTAAAACCAGTAATGTTACATTAACTTATTTTTTTAAAGAATGTATCGGTTGCGAAATGTCTATTTCTCTGTTACGTTTTGCTATTTTTTTATTATTTTTTTCTGTACGACTAAGAAAAAGGGTGCATGATGGGAACAGAACAACAGTTAAATGGGCAAATGATAAAAAGTGAATAACAACACAATATATAAAAACAGAACATGATTCGAAGTTGAGGGAAGTTGAATAATCTTCCATAAAAATATAAAATAATCAGCCATTGTAATATAGATTGACCGTTTGGTTACTCCACATCATCGACTAAGCGAAAAATATAAAGTATCCCAAGAACGGCCAAATGTAATCCATACAGAATTCTGATGTGCTTAGAGCACCGAAATCAAAAATCATAATTCTCGACGGAACTGCAAACCTACAATATTTTGCAACCTTCTCCTGAGCTTCGACACTGTTGGGGAAAATGAATCACAAATATCTAAAACAAAAATATCATAATTGTCGGAATAACCGTAAACAAAATACTACACAAATATATAAAATAATACATAATAAATAACAGTTGAAATATAAAGAGAATGCGATATGATTGTTACTCTTCCTCCTTAGCATATATCGCAACAAGAAACGTTAACGTTACCAAATCCTACGCGAAGGTATATGGCTCCCATACACAATACCAAAGACAACGCACAATGATATATTCGATGGCATTATTATGTACATAATAAAAGTTACATCAAGATTATTTTTCCTTTAAATTGGATCTTTTCAGTAAATATTCAACTGAATACCGATATAGTTCAGTAATCAATCTAATATAAGTTCATCACTGTCTATTGCGAAGATTCTCACCTCATCTTCGTCAAAGCAAGATGATTAGGACCGAAATGAATTCCAGTTGGTTCGCGAAATCCATTCACTAGAAGCGTTGGTCCAGTGTAGTACCGACAAATGATGCTGCTTCCCCTGTTCAGCAGATTGAATTTTCCGAGCTCTTTCCAGCATTGGACCCAATTGTCATACGCTGGCTGCAATGGTGGCTGACCAATTTTTAAACTGAAAATTCAAGGGTCATTTTATAGTATCGCCATACATTATAGGAAAACCAATTGTGAAAACTGTAACATGTTTGAGATGTTTGTTTGTACATACCAGCTCCCATTTACGGCCATAGTTGTAGACACAACAGAAAACTGATAGGTCCATGCTGACACAAGAATCTAATTGAGTAATAAATCCGCATAAATCAAATTAGAACCCTCTTCATATGATGTTTCATGTTGTAAAGTTATTAATTTTTTTAAACGTAAAACATACCGAAAAGGAAACGTTAAGTAAGGACCGAATTTCAGCTCCGGGTGCCTGATTTGATACAAAGTAGGCTAAAGCTCCAACAGCGAGTGTTTGACAAGTTTCACCAATCAATTTTGGTACAAGTCCACGATAGAATCCCATGAGACCAAAATCAGTATAAATGGCTTGAATTTCACCGATAATCCCACGCCTGTTGCACACAATTTTATTAATAAAACAACTGAATTATCTAGCGTAAAGTGATTTTATAATACCTAAACCAATAAGTATTAAAAAGATACCTGATGCAATGTTCTCGTCCAATAAAGTGAGCGATGGTTCGAACGACGACAACGTGCATTGGGTAACTAACCACGATAGCTGCCAGCTTAGACGCCAAATCATGTGCAACTTCGCGAAAGTGTTCCAAGAATCCAACACTTATTGAATCAGATTGCTCGCTGTCCTCTCCCTGCCCATTATGACTGTTACTATTAGCACCTTCAATGGACAATGCAGCATCATCTTTAGCCTTCGCCTTAGCAATCAAAGAGTGGACATGCATCTTCCTGAACTGACAGCGGGCACTATCAAAAGCGTAAGTGAACAGCAGCTGCTGAGCGATCCTAGGTGTCAGCCCGCGAAAGACACCACGAATGCCATCCACTTGGTAGATGTATCGTACTGTTTACAGTTATAAATGAAGATTATCAATCATGCATATGAAAACATAGAACGCAAGAGTTTTAGGGTTTAAAAAAACAAAATTTTTAATTACAATATCCCCCAGTGCTTGGAAGTAAAAGACATGGGCGACCCAAGAGAGTGACTGAGCGACGTGGCGGAAAAGGTTCGTACCCTACCTTAAAGAAATGAAACAAGATTGCCACCAGTAAGTACCCAGCTACATAATGCATAAAATGTGTTTATAATTAGCGATTCATTTTTAATTCTCTGTTAATACCTGCATCAGTATCTGAGCCATTTGAGTCGGATAAAGTACAGTCGTTATCCCAGCTCGAATCGCCAAAGTAGTCCAGTCATAGCGACTATTCGGCTCATTCATGTTGCGCAAGATTTCATCAATCTGATGCTGATCCTGATCGTTTGACAGATCCGCACTTGGACAAGTAGAGCAATCGTCAGAATGCTCAGCATCATCAATCTCAGCTTCATCTCCATCATCCAACAGTTCCTTTTCCCCCTCGTCATTTAATGTCAACTCATCAGAAGACTCTTCCGAAGACAATCGCTCGTCCATCTCGTCGCCCTTCTTCTTTTCTTCGGACACCGGCCCTGAAGGTTTAACCACAACAGACGTCTCCTTCTCCATAACGGCAGTTGTTACGACTATACAGCTCACTCACAGAGGCACAACTAACTCGATTGAAAAATCACCTCCTGCTAGACTGTCACTCCGTTGACAACACCGATATCTTAAAAACCAGCTAACCAATCACCGTCTACCAAGTGGAAACCCGTTTAAGCTTTCTATCAATAGTTTTGACAAACAAAAGGTACAAGGAAATTAGTTTTAATTGTCTACGTGGAGTTGGCCCAGATTCTGAGCTCTTATTTGTCATTAGCACCAATTAATTTGCCCAATTCTAGGAACGGCAACGACGACGAGCTACAGAGCTCGAGCAACCTGCTGTCTTGCTACTGCTGCAATTCAATCTGCTGGGCTGAAGAAAAACATCAATACATTTTCTACTTGTACGAGAGCTGCTGATTTCCAAATGATCCACTTGTAAAAGTTTTCGCGCGCTCTATGTCTTAACAATTGGGGCACTAAGAACTATGAGTTGCATCCATTGCATAACAATGTTAAACTTTGTCTTCTTGTCTGCGTCTACTTCTTATGATTAGTTACTAGTTACAGTTAAATACAGTGCAAGTGTATGCTCAATGCTCAGAGATATTATGAGAGGCCGTGAGGGAAAGGATTTTCGAACATACCGATTGCAATGTTTCGAACACTTGTGAGAAGTGAAAAAGCCGTAGCATGAAGATTCCCTCAAAATAATTGAAAATATGAATGTTTTGATGGTTCATACAGTGAAGTTAATTTTTAATAATTTTTTGTAGATCTTTGGTATATATTTTTTTCTGCTTATCTATATTATCTCTTCCCGTAAGTATTTATATGATATAATAATATTATGCTTAACTAGATAAATTTGATACGTGTTTCATGACATTTAGAGATTTTTTTAAATTTTGTACGAAACTATATAAGCGCGAACATTTCGAGTTTTCAGCAAGTTAATGAAAAAGCGCGATTTATAATATAATATTTTTAAATTGCTCTTTAAAATTAAGATAATCGTTGTTATATATTTTTTTTGGATTTACGACGCATAAACATGTCTATAATTTAAAAGTTAGAGTTGACGACCACGAGACGTGAAGGCTTTCTTTGCTATACAATTAAATGTTTTCATGGAAATTATTTATTTCCTAAATTACAGCAGCGGCATATACTATTACTGCCGTTATTTTTATTTTTTCGTGATTGTTAACAAACTGCACTTCTTAATTATTATTACTTATCATTATTGTTATTATTATTATTAACTGAAATATAACATTTATTCATTCCTTTAAGTCATTCTTGAAATAAGTTTACTGGTCATGGTCATAATAAATGATGATACTCTATGAAAGTTTTTATAGACAGCTATATTTTCTGTAGTAGATTAAAAGAAGAGGTTGATGAGCGTACACTTATTTAGAATAACAAACGATTAACTGTCTCTTGGCATTTCATCTTCAATTTTCGATATGGCACGGATAGCCTCCGAGCGTTGTTGTGGGTTCATGTGTTGGAGGAGACGTACCACTGACTCAATGGCAAACTCAGGATATTCCTGGAGATATGAAATTATTGCGTTATATTGCAAGTATTTATTTTAATAGTGTAAAGGTATTGTTTGTGGGGTGTTTAATAACTGCTTACCTTCAAAATCACATTGGCTTGATTTACTACGGCGTCCCTTCGTAACGATTGGATATTTTCTTTTACAACCGACTTAACAGAGGATTCGTCAAGTTGTCCAGTGAGCCATTCCACAGCACTTTTGTTATCCTCCCAGATATCCATGGCGCCACCATCCTCCATGAACCACCTCTTCATCATGACTTTACATTGTCCGTAGCTGAGCGTCGGCCGCACCTTGAGTATTTCTTTGGTTACAGAGTCTTCGAGTATGAGTCGCCTAAGTCTCCAGTACAGAATTGTACGAGCACTCTTCCAAGGTACAATGTCCTGTAATGATGAGAATAACCAATATATTAAACTCACTGTTCAGTAGTACATATCCAGTAGTCAAATTTTCGAAAGTATTTTCACACACCTGTATTACTCCCTTCTCTTGCATCCTCTCTGGGGTGTCGTGAAGGTCAGCAAAATGAATAGCGATTTGTTGGTAGAGTGGTCTCAAGAACTGTTCGCGTTCCGTTATTGTCTTCTCAACACTGGCTTTGTCCTCAGCTACAGTCTCTTGAAGTTGAGTACGCAATCTTTGCAATTCTGGGTCGAGTCTATTTTATTTTTCGAAAAAGTTTCAGAGTTAGTTTGAGAATGGTTCTTGAACATATTTAGAGAAAACCCCAATTCATCCTTACCTGTACATAGATTTGAGCAAGTCTTTCATACGGAATTTGATTTCGACTACACCTTCTGGCTCCAAAATACCACCGCGAGCATCTGTATCGGCGTACATTTCCATGTGCTTAGAATTGATAGTGGGATCAATTACGACCCATGCTCCTCCACGAAGCTCTCCATATGGCGGAATATACACAATGATAGGATGATTGTATTCCCTGAGAGCATCCACAATGTATGATCCGAACTTCATGACTTGTTCGTACATGTCTAAGAAAGAATAAAATAGTCATTAATACATGAAACCATTACATTGCTCATACACATTAAACATTCTTACTACAACGAGCTTAATCTCTTATTATCCCATACCTTTCATTCCACCTGAAAAGCCTCTCCAATTTGCAAAAATTATCAGTGGCAAGTCTTCTTTGCTAAAGTCCATTATGGCCTGTGCTGTCTTGTAGGCAGAATCTGGGAACCACACTTGACCAGCTTGAGACACGGTCTGTGGAAACAAAGCCATGCATAAAGTTACCTTTGATGTTCATATCAAGTATTTCTATAATCATCAAATCAATAAAATGATTTTTTCTTACTCTAGCTTCCGAGTCAAGATTCGCAGGATCTGCAGGTAGGTTCAATTCAACAGTTCGCGTCTCCACTGCAATCACGCCGACAGGGATGCCTCCCAATCTTGCTCGACCACACACAACAGTTTGAGCCCACGGTTTCATTATTTCATCAAAAGTGCCATGATCAAAGAAGCCAGCCTCCCATTCATTTGCATTCACTGGATGGGGACGCCCTGATAGCAGGAATCTTGGATCATATGGTGCTTTAGTCGGATAAAATTGAATTTCTCGTTCAACAGGATCCACTGAAGGTAGAATAGGCAATGGACCGCCCTTGAAGGCTGGGAAATAGGATAGCCATCTCAAAAGTGAGTAAATGCCTTCCATATCGTGTCGTTCCGTCTTATGTGTAACTCCATTGTTGTACATGATCTGGATTCCTCCAAGTTGGTTGTTAGAAGTGTAGACCTCTCGTCCCAGCAGTTTATTCAGTGCTCCGTACCCAGTTAGAATAATATGAGAGTTGTCAATCTGAATGACTCGTTGACCCAAACGGACCAAATACGCACCAATTCCAATAGCACGGCATGTGACCATCGACATTGTGATAATTTCCTTGTAGGCTTGTGACGTTTCCCCAGCAATCATACCAGCATACCTCAAATTCTCAACGCCAATACCATCATCTTTGCCAATGATTCCAGTGAGCTTGTAGCGAGATTCTCCTTCGTCTTCAATGAGTTGGACACGAACAGAGTTCAAATTCACGACCTTGGAATAATCCTCAGGAGTGAGATAGATATAACGGAAGCCTTTCTCAGGATCAGATGGGTCTTCCCAACAGATTTTGAAGAGATGTTTGATTTCTTCAGCAAGGCCAATACGGGCTCCACTGTTGGCACTCAAGTACATTCTGGGGATTTTCAGGCTACGTGAAAGTTCCGAGGCCTTCAAGAACAGCAAATCTTCTCTGACACTGAAGGAGCCAATCAGATGCGTGAGGTCATTTGAAATTACGATGATGTCTCGACCATCTGGGAACTCTGGTGTAAACAGGCGCATTTTCCATGCCACCATGCCAATGTCATTTTCTCCTTCTGTTCGGTTCTGCTCCACCAGTTGGTTCTGGCTGTCTAGAACCAGTTCAATGTATTGGAGTGGTTGTGAAGGGGGCTCAACGCTGCTGTCAGGATTTAGTTCCTTGTATTCCTTCCAGACTCTCTCAAGGACCTGACGGAACATATCAGGGAAGTCGTAAACGTACGTTGTTCCATTGCTCTGAGCTTGAAATCTCTTCTGCTGAAGGTAGTTTTTCGTTTTATACGGAGTCGACACAGGGAACCCGTGAAGGGGACCATGCTTTGTGCCAAATGATTCAAACTTGATCATTCCCGTGTGAGGATCATTGACCTCCTTGTACAAGGCAATGTTGAGATAGTATCCGCTCTCGTTAGCAAGACACAATCTGACTGGTATAGTTTTGCTGTTGGGTGTCATTCTGACTGTCATCTTCAACTCTGCTTGAAGCACCCTCAGTTTCCAAAGACGAGGCCCGTATCTAAGGACCATATTCCTAACGCTCTCCTCAATCTTTCCAGGGTCCATAATGACTGTGGGAACAAAGTTTAGGAAAATGTGATTGCAATCGGTCTTTTTTGCTTGGACGTGAGAAAATGCAATCTCAAGTTCGTCCATAGACTCGAGCAGTAGCCTTTCTCCCTCATTCTGCAGGTACTCGAATGAAGCTTCTTTGGTTATCAGGTCAGAATGGCGAATGATGGAACGAATGAAGAACCTATAGTCTGTGACTTCCCCGCCCTTGGGAACTTTCCCCTTGCCCAGATACAGATGCATCTTTTGGTTGGATGTGGGAAGTGCCTCGAGGTCGTACATGCGCATTCTATTGATTTCCAACTGGAATGCTAAGGCAGGTTCCAAGTGACGGTAAATTCTGTCCTCTGCAAAGCCATCCCTGGCACGGTAGGTGAAAAATTTGGGGAACTGGCGTTTATACAAAATGACGAATGTGATACGACGAATACCCTTTTCGAGTAGGGCCTCCCTGTTCCTTGCCACAAAGGTGCCAAATTGCTCGCTCAGTTGGTTGTCCTCAATTACCTGCTCCATTTTAAGAGCAACGTTGAGAATATGAATGGGTTCTACTGGCTTTAGTTCGTAGTCGCTAATGTTGATGCCAACGTCACTGAAGCTGGAACTGATAGAAATCGATAAACCTTGCTTGGATAGTTCATCGTCTCCACTACCAGTCATTGCTTTGGGAGAGTCTGGTCTTGAGTCGGATACAAACAACTCCATGAGGTCATCAAAGGCACTTTCAAATTCCTCCACTTTGCTGAAAGCCGCCATGATACCTGTTCTTTGACAATCGTCAAGTTGGAGTGGAAGGAGCTCATTGTACTGAACATCGTCTAGGGATGGTACATGTGGTAACTGGTTGGCGCTCACTCTGTTGTGAGGAATCCTGTTGGGATGTGAGGAGGGAAGCAAGAACTGGAATTGGACTATGCACAACGAGTTGAACAGCTGCTGATGCTGAAGACAGGTGAGTTCGTATGACGTGTATGCTCTACGAACGTATACCTCCAAAGCAGCCATGCGTACGGCCTCGTTGGGATGATAGAAGAAGTCGTGGAGCACATCAAAAATAGATGTCTCCGACATGATCAATTTTTGTAAATTCTCTGGGTGGAAATCATGGCCGTACATGTCAGCAGCGGAAAGGAAAATTGATTCCATCTGGTTGTGCCGGAGTTCATAAGCGGGTTGGTGGGCGGCGATAAGCACCTGTCGGGCTCTCAAGGCAACTCTTGAATTCTCAGAGCGGTTGAGACCTGTGAGCTCATTGAGAATGGAGGCAAGTTCATCAGTAAGACCGGGTTCGTTTGCCCAAACGTGATCAATGACCATCGTAACGACAATATTCTTCTTGGCAACTTGGTAGTGGGAAAAGATACAGGACGTCACAGACTGCATGTCGTCCTTGTGCTTATCTCTCAGTGCGGACACGCACTTGTCATAATGGCCATGCTGGAACTGTGTTTCCACGTTCAGATACGTTCGAACAAGCTCTTGAACGGAGGACTTCATTCTGCCTCGAATACCGTTCCTGTAGCGCTGAACAAGCTGGACAATTCCTTGTGTTGTGAGGAAGAACACGTCACGGTCTGCACGTTTCTGAAGTGTTGCAGCATGACTATCAATTACACTGGCAATTTGCTGGCTGGGGAATTGGGCTAAAACAGAGGTGATGTTGCTAGAGTACAAAGTCATCAATTTCCTTATCTTCTTTTCAACACTGGCTGGAATTCTGCCAGAAATGGAGGAGATTACCTCTTGGAGTTCTAGAAGGGGCAATGTTGGATCTCTCAAAGCTTTCATGAATTTTTCAATGAGCTCCTTCACTTTCGGACCAAAGTAAGGGTCGGGCAGACAGTATCCTGCAAAGATATTCTCCAATGTGGTCTTGCATGTTTGATAGACTTGGTTAAGTTTATCGCCAGTCGTAGTTGTGTTCTCACTGACTGGGAACTTTCCTTCGTATACTAAGGCAGTGGTAACTTTACTGGGGTCATCCAGGTCTAGACGAGCAATGAGCGCCCCAGCGTCAAGTACAGCACCAGGCCGCTTGCAATAGTTGAGACATCCGGATTCCGTACATGTCAAAGTCATCACCATCTTCATGACTTCGATTTCAGCGTATGCTTGTCCGGCGTAAACGTGGCCACCGTCTTCCACCAAATAACCAAGGAGTTTACCGGCTGTTGGAGAGCGGAGCAAGGTTGGGTCATTCTCCTTCTCAAACACGCAAGTTTGATTGCCAATAACAACACGATAACGGTCGACCTCCTCCTTCATGTACGTGCTGAAACTCTGCATGTCACAGGATACTAGAAGACCTCCGTCTGACATTCGGTGGACCTCGACCTCCTTGAATGAGTCGTTCATCACGAGAAAATATTGACTTGGGCCGCTTTTCACAGCCTCCACCTTGTACTTGACGCCTTCATTAATAAGCTCAACGCTGACAGTGTTGCGGAGGGTGTTGGCGGGTAGGATTTGTCCCTTTTCCAGGGAAGTTTGAAAATTTTGGAATGCATTTACAATAGTTTGGTCGGCAACGTGTAGAGCACCACAAATAACACCAATCATAATATCAGGTTTGTCTGCTTGCACCCTTTCAGCAATAAGAGCATCCAGCCAGGATGTGTCTATCGTGTTATCCTGGAATGCTGGCGTTTCGAGAAGGGTGATCAGATACTCAACAGTGGTACGGAAGTCCCCTCGGATTGAAAGCTCTTTTAAGGCAATCACCAAGTTCTCGCGAGCTTGTTCTCTGTCCTCTCCCCAGGAGAAACAATGCCCAAACTGAGAGTCGGCGAATTCGTGGAGGCCACCAGAGGCAGCCACACTGAAGTAGCCCCAAACGTTTTTGGAAGACCTAAAGTTCAGTTCTTGGACTGTACCACTGCTTGGCTTGAACCCTTCGTCGGGATTTTCACTGGTGATACGAGCTGCGATAACGTGACCCCATGGCTGCGGTTTGTAGCGAGGAGTGTCAAAGTCAATTTGAGAGTCTCCCCATGGAGTTTCTCCATAGAGCAGTCGAATGTCCTTGATCCTGTTCAGCGGAATACCCATAGCGATTTGGAGTTGCGAAGCGGGAAGATTCACATCAGCGACCATTTCAGTACAAGGATGCTCCACTTGCAACCTGGGATTCAACTCCAGGAAGAAAAAGTTGCCGGAAACGTCGTAAAGATACTCCACTGTTCCCGCGCTAACGTAGCCCACCATTTTTGCCAAACGTACGGCAGCCTTTTCCATCTCCTCAAACACTTCCTTCTTGGAAATCACACATGGAGCCTCCTCGATAATCTTTTGATGCCGTCGCTGAATGGAACAGTCACGTCCAAACAGAGAAATTGCGTTGCCGTACTGATCACCCAAAAGCTGGACTTCCAAGTGACGAGCACAGGTTGCCAGCTTCATGATGAAAATCGGAGAACCAGGTACTTCAGATTGAACTTGACGAAATAGATTACTAAAGTCGTCCATCGTTTCCGCTTTACGAATTCCCTTGCCACCACCTCCTTCGGATGCCTTTATCATTACCGGAAACCCAATCTTTTGAGCTGCGACAAGACCTTCTTCCGCGGTTTCCACACAGCCTTGCTTGTACAAATCCGAGGAGATTTTTATCTTTTTGTCTTTTCCAGCAGACGCGATAAGACCACTTCCAGACCATGCTAGCGTTGGCACACCAGCAGTTTGAGCGACAATGCTTGATGCAATTTTGTCTCCGAGAGCCCACATAGCCTTTTCCGGCGGTCCAATAAAGGCAATATTGTTTTTGTGCAAGAGCTCAGGAAGTTTTGGGTTTTCGGAGGCGTGGCCCCATCCCGCCCAAACAGCTTGTACCTGCATTCTCTTGGCAATGTCCAGAATAAGCTCAACATTAGCATAATTGTTGTTGTTGGAACCTCCAGGCACTGGCACGTAGTGGTCCGCCATCTTGATGTACTCAGCGTTTGCCTTCAGGTCCTCAGGGGTCACCATCACGACAAACTTAATGGCACGCTCGTTACGAAAGACTTCATAAGCCCAGCGTCGGATGGAACGCATGCATTTGACAGCTGCGATTCCATTGTTGGCAATCAACACCTAGAAATTAATAATGGAATTCATAAGCGTTAGTAAATGTGCCATGTGATTTGCAGATATGTAACCGTCCATACCAAATGCTTTAGAAAGTGTTCCATGCAGACTTACTTTGTTGATGTTCTTGGTTCCCCCAAGTTTCTTCACGAGTTCCTCCGTGGTTGCGAATATCAGTTCCCTTGAGTCAACGAAACGACTATCCCGAAGCATCGTCCCATACGACATGCTAGGCCTGATAATTAACAAATCATTAGATTAGACCACATAATTTTGAAATCATCATGCATCAATCACCACTTTAAAAATCATGAAGCTGCTGCATCTTGTGAAAGATTATGAATATTTGTAACTAACACGTATTCTAAAAACACCATGTTTTAGTGAATATTTTCTCCTCCACAGCCTATAAAATCGTTGTTTATTAGGCGCCATCTATGGTGACTTATGAGAATGATGGGTGGGGGAGTGGATGAACGAACGTCTGTATGGATG